>JAULBY010043498.1:0-13020 GCA_032358315.1 Ophiocytium majus
GGGGGGGGAGGGTGAGCAGGGGGAGAGGGGGAGGTGGTGTGCATGCCTGCAAGTGGGAGATGTGAGATGCAAGGTACAGGGGGGCATGCGGCATACCGATTCACACACACCGTTAGCCACGCTCACAACGCAAGCGTGTGCTGGTGACCTAAGAACATATTGAGGCGAAACCAGCAAGGGCTGTGACCGCGCGCAGCGACTCATTTGCTCTGTGGCAACACGCGTACTGGGGAAGGGCGCATGCTGTCCGTGTCTGCGTCTTACCTGCACATGACATGGTCCTCCAACAGCGCCTGCCCCAGCCGCTGGTGCAGCGTTTTGGAGCCGGCGCGCTGCCTATCCACCGCGTGCAGCACAATGTCCAGCAGGGCTGTCAGACCCATCTGGATGGCGCGAGAGCGCAGCGCCGCCGCGCTGCTGGCGCCAGCGGCAGTCACTGCAAACGACTCCGCCACTTCGTCGGCTGCCGCGCTTGGGGTTGCGCCCGCTGGCTGGTCGTCATCGTCGGTGACCATGGTGTCCTGAGCGCGCCAGCGGGAGCAGCGGCGCGCCACAAGGTGTGAGCGCTTGTGTTGGTGTTGTAGCGTGGCAAGCGCGGTGTTCGTGTATGTGACGTGCGGCGCAGAGTGCACAAGCTTAGGGCACTCTTGTGTTGTTGCTCGTGCCTCGTGCTGTGAGTAAACGCAGCCCACTTCAACATGGCCAACTTCAACAATGCAACAGAATGCAGTGCGATGACGGGTGTGCGCCAACCACCTGTCAAGCCACACATGCGGAAGCGGCACCCAGCCAGCCAAACCAGTCAGTCACTCCTTGCTGAGCAGTGAGTGTGTGTCAAGCCTACCTGGCCACCCTGCCCCTCCGTGTGCTCTGGTGACAGGGCCTTGCGCTTGCTGCCGCTGCTGCCGCCCACTGCCGCCCCGGCAGCCACTGCAGCCGCGGCGCCGCCGCCCTGCGCGTCCGTGCCTGCTGCATCTCCTGCAGCGGCAGACGTGCTTGCATAGGAGAGGGCCAGGTACACCAGGTCTGCCAGGAAGGCGTGGAAGCCCCTGTCCAGCACATAGCTCTGGACAGTCAGCTGCGGGTGGGAGGCAGAGAAAGAGCAGTGAGAGCAATGGTAAGCATATGATGGCGGTGGTAGTACATCAAGAGGCGGCGCGGTGCGGTGCATGGTATGGCTGCTGCGCCCGCAGAGTCATGTGTTGTTATATAGGTAGGCAGGGGCAGCCCTGGTTTACCTACTCGGGCTGATCGGGCAGCGAACGTTCGCACTGAACATGTGCATATACAGTGCAGCAAATGGCGCGTACAGTCCAGCAAATGGTGTCACCTACCTACCACCTCGCACACGACACAGCAGCCGCGACTGCCTGTATGCGGTCTTGCAGCAGTTGCGCCACACACAGCCACTGTGGCCAGCTGTGTGCCCACCAATTGCAGACACAAGCACCATGCCCATCCCGCATGGTGCGTGCCCCTGAAGATGCAGCGCGGCTGCCGTGGGCCATTTTCCCAAGCGCAGGCATGCGTACGCCGCCACCACCACCTGTCAAGCTCACCTGCAGGTTGGACAGCCACACCTCCCGCGAGAAAGCCTCGCACACTCTGCTCAGCTTTGCACCGCTGCCGCTGCCCCCAGCCACCCCTGCAGCCGCAGCCGCCGCCGCCGGCACCTGGTCCTGTGCCACCTGTGCTTGCGGCGGCGCCGCCGGTACTGGGGCCAGCGATGGTGGCAGCACTGCTGTTGCGGACAGCGGTACGGCTGCTGGTGGCTGTGTGGTTGTGATTGCGGGCGTGGGCTCCGCAGACGGCGGCACCGGCTTGACCTGCGCGCAGCGCAGGACAGCGGTTGGCTGTGTCCGCATGTATAGTACGCGGACCAGCACATGCCGTCATGTGGCACTGACGCCCCTCTTCTGAGCTGGTATGTGTGTGCACTGCCCATGCATGCTGAGCAAACCACAGCGTGGTGCCACTGCTCGCTCTGCCAAGAGGAGTCGATGAGGACAAATCCACCAAAGGTACTCAAGGCACTGTACATGTTGTGCGCCTGCCCCTGGCGGCTTGCTTGCGTTTGCGGATAAAAGCGCTGCTCACCTTCTCGTAAAAGAGCATGAGCGCATTGGCCACACGCTCCTGCTCCATTGGCGCCGGCCCAGCAGCATTGCCGCGCCACGTGGAGCCCACACCAGCAGGTGTTGGGCCCACGCCGCCAAAGCAGCATGTCTCAATGTTGGCTGAAGGTGGGCGAGCGTGATGCGCACAACGTGTGCAGGCACGTTTGGGGATGGTGAGTCAGTTACAGGGGTGACATTGGATTGTTGAACAGCCACTAGCACACGTGTGTGTGTGGGAGTTTTCACGGTAGAGGGCTATGCTGGTAGCAGGGCGGCAAAGTACAAGCTGTGGCAGCTGACAAAGCCATACACCGCTCCGACAGGCCAGTGCAGTGCACCTCAAATGCAGTATCGCTCAAGCACATGATGCACATGATTGCTCAGGTGGGAAGTCTGTCACTCTCTGCTGCTGGCTGTGCAGTGCCCTTGCCCATGTCCCAAATGCGGTAATGCCGCAGCGCCATGAGCTGCAACGCCTACTGCTTGCAAAGGCGCATCGACGTACACGCCCAATCAATCACAAAAAAACGAAGCTTGGATAGACGCAGCGGTACCTGAAGAGCGCGCCACCACCCAGTCTCACCTGGGTCAAAAGGAATGACATCGTCGTCATCAAACTTGAACCAGCGTGGCTCGCGGCCCTTTCGCGGCTGTCGCTCCTTGATGAAGCTGTAGTAGTGGCCGCCCTGGGCCACGCCCGCATGCACCAGTATGCCCTTGAGCTCGTACAGGCAGTCCAGGTCAGCCACCTGCGACGGTCACGCGCATGAATGGCAGCATGCGCACAAGTTGAGAGGGGCAACACAACACCTTGTAAAACAGAGGCATGCCAGGACACAGGTGGGTGCCTGGGTACGCACCAGCACTTTCCGAGGGCATGTGCGCACATGCGTTGCAGTGTGGGTGTCGCACTCCGGCGAGTAATCATATCACACTGCAGCGCCAGGGCAGGCCACTCAAGCACAACAAACCACGTGGCAGCTAGAGGTGCCACTTGCCTGCTGCTCCGCCGTGCTGAAGCCTGCCCCGCTGGTGCTGCGCGCCTGTGGCGTTGAGGGCACGCTGCCATCGCCTGAAGGCGCACCACTGAGCAGGTGCTGCTGGGAGTGCGTGTGCTGGAGGCTCTGCAGCTCATCCAGAGTCAGGTCCCCGCCCGCGCTGCTCACAGCCTGTGATTCAGCGGTGCCCAAAATCGAAAAAAATGTGTGCATGGCACTTGGTAATCGGCCAGCAGCCAGATGGCGCGTGTGCTGCACACCGCCTCATGGAATGACGCGAGGCGGTAGGCATGCGCGCGGTGCATGGTGCCCCAGAAACATTGCTTGTGCTACCGGAACAGCGTGTCTGTAATGGCGGTGTATGTGCAGCACGTGATGTGACACATGATCATCATGTCACACATGTATACACGTCATGCCGAGGCATGCCGCTTACCTTGTCAAGGGCCATCTGCAGTGCCTCCTTCTCCTCGATGCCCTCCCTTGTGTAGGGCTTCACATTCAGCGTCAGGGGGAAGGCACACCTGGTGGGCATGTGTGTGGCGCACCCACACACGCGGCAATGCCAATGGCGCACCCACACACGCGGCAATGCCAATGGCGGCGGCAGTGGACAATACCACAGCAGTTATGTCACCACCAGGTGTGTGTGCCTGTGCAGGCCATGGTAGCAACTGACAAAGCAACCCCACCATTGAAGGCACAAGCTGGCCTAAAACCTGGTGTTACGTGAGGGAGTGTGCATGCCAGCGCTGTTGTTGGCATGCCAGCCAAGCACAGCCTTGTCTCTCACGTGCACGCACGCACGGTGCCACAACAGGTGCCAACACTGCTCTTTCGCACACACAGCGACCACATGCAAGCTGCAGCTCCTTGACAGAGTACATACCAAACAAAAACCACACAAGTGCCACACCAATGTCAGGTGCACAAGCGTGTTGCCACTGACCTGTTGTTGAGCTTGACCGTCTCAAAGGTGTTGTAGTCCAGGTCAAAGCGCTTCAGGTGCAGGATCAGCAGGTTTGGCAGGGCACCCAGGCTGGTGCGCCGCATGCTGTCCTTCTTCTCCGCGCACGCCTCACACTCCACCTGACACATCACAGAGAGAGAGTTAAGCAGTCACGCATGCAACACTTTTGAGCGCACTCTGTCAAGGGCAGAGCAACCCTGGCCGGTATTGAACAAGAAACTGGAAGGCCTAGGTAGCCACCTGCGGCTGCGTGTGTGCATCGCTGGCGACCTGCAGTAAGGTACTTAAGCATGGAGCAGTATGCCAGGCCAAGTTCCTTCTTGGTGGACCAATGTACTACTGTAGTACCTGGTTGTGTCTTCGGTGCTCCCCGCACAAGACAGCCGCCATTGAAGCTGCACGGAAGTGTTTACTGGTTGTCAGGGGTGGCAAGCCCATCTACGCTGCAAATGCTTGTTGACACATAACACTGTGGATGCACCAGAGCTGCTGCGGTGTTGGGTTCGCAACTGCCTAGCTGGTTCTGTCCTACCATAACAGCCCTCCACCATCATCATGGCAACAAGCATTTGGCCCCAGCATACCCGCCAATAGCACGGCTCTCATTAAGACGTGCAACTGCACAGTACATGATGTAACTGATGTAACTGTAACATACACACTGGTACCGTGCACATGCCTCACTGGACATGCACATGCCACAGTAGTACACACACACCTTGTTGTCGCCCCGCATGAGCTCTCCCTCCACCACAGTACACGGTTTAGGATACCTAATGGTACCGTTCACATGCCTCAGTGGCAATGCACACACCACAGTCGTGCACACCTTGTTGTCACCCTCCATGAGCTCTCCCTCCACCAGAGCATACATGTGCATAATGGCACAGTGCACATGCCTCACTGGAAATGCATAGTACTCTGAAGTACACACCTTGTTGTCGCCTTCCATGAGCTCTCCCTCCACCAGAGCAGCCAGGCTCTCCTGAATGGACTCCTTGCCGCGGATGATGAGCTCAAGGGCTATGAACGGGTCCTCGCGGCTGGTGCGGTGGCTGCAGCCGCGAGGGATCTTCTCCTGGACAAGCCTGCGCTCAGCAGCAGCAGCAGGGGCACGGGAGGGACAAAGGTGCAACGAAATGTTGAAGCAAACAGCAGAAGCGGGCAATGGCGAATACAACAAAGTGCCGCACGTCCAGCATGCGCCATGTTGCACACGCTCCTGACAGGTGTTTGAAGAGGAGTTGCTGAGCCCGCATGCTGCTGCAGCAGCTGCACAATACCAGGCCAAAGCTGGAAGGTGGCTGAATAACCACACCTGGCCAACACCAAGTAGCCCCAACCCTAGCAGTTTTGAGTGCAGAACACAGGCAATGAATTTTGTGGTGCGGCGGGGTGTGTGTGTGCATGGGCCCACCCACCTCCCGCCAAAGCAGTTGGCCAGTGCCTTGGCGCTCTCCCCCTTGACAGCCGTCTCCAGCCTGTCCAGCAGCTTGGTGCAAAACTCGCTGGCGTCGTTCTGGTGGTACACGCTGTACTGCAGGTTCAGGCACTTGCACACCTGCCAACGGCACCAGCGGCAGCAGGCCCGGGCGAGCAGAGTGTGAGTGGCGGGCACGGCACACCCTTCCGGTTGCAAGTGTCAAGCGTGTTTACCTAGTGGTGCTGCCCCAGAGGGCGGGCGCTTTATGCCACGAGCCAAGACTGCATTCAAGCAAAGCTGCGCACACCTAAGCAGTGAGACCAGTCAGGGGCGCGATTGTGGCCGCCGCGGCAGCGACATGCCTACAGCAGGTGCTTTGTGTCATTCGCAAACGACCATGTGCAACATTCATGTTCAGGAACATTAATGTTCAGCATGCCACCAGGACCCGCTGGCGCAAAATGATGGGGCAAGTCAGCCAGCTCGCTGGCAGGTTTGTTGCAAGACCATGTATTGTACTGTGTATTGTACTGTACCTCCACCAACGGTCGCGGGTCAAAGAACTTCATCTGCGAGTCGTTCAGGTAGCAGAACGTGCGCTGAACCTGCTCCAGCAGCTGGCGCGTGTGCTCCTCCTCCACCTCCTGCACAGCTCAATAACAGTTCATTCCACATCAGTTCATTCCACAGTACTTCAGTTCACAGCAGCACCACACAACCTGAACACAAGGCCAATCAGCAGTGCCAGATCATGACCACGCTGGGCTGAATGCGATTTCAAGACAGGTCAATGGCAGCTTGCAGCAGCTGCTGCTGCAGGGCGGATGTGCGGGATGTGTCCCTGCTCTTTGGTCAAGCACGTGCTGACATGGTCAGCACCAAAATGCACATGCGGCCACACAGCAGTCAGGTACGTGAAAGCACTGACAGCATGCAGTGGCCTGCGCACCTTCTCCCTCTCCTTGTCAGTGAGTGCCCTGGGTGGTGCGGCTGCAGACGAGCCCTGCTCAACACAGCAACCGCAGCAGCACCAGAGTATTAGGTACCAGTTATCACAGGAGGCCATGCAGTGCTGTGAGTACCGGCAGCGCAAGCGGCAAGCCAAGTGCCATGTTGGCTTGAAGTGTGCCTCGTCATGTGTGGTTTTGTGGGCGCATGCCAGGTGCTGCGCGCGCCTGCATGCGCAATGCCGGGCTTATGAAATCCAAGAACTTGACTTCAACGAAGTGTGCACGGATGGAGGTGTTATCTTTCACTTGCAATTGAGACAGCACAAACACAAGCGGCAGCAGCTGACCTTGTGCATCTTGGGCAGCGGCGTGAACAGGCCCGTCTCCTTGGTCGGCCGCCCGTTGCGCAGCACAAACGTGGCCGTCGCGGCGTTGGCCGAAGCATCGTTGGGGTTGGCTTGCAGCTGCTCGTCGGCCAGGTCGTCAGCAGCAGTGGCCGCGGGCGAGCGCAAGGGCAGGTACTGAACCGTGTGCATGCCCGTGTCGGGTTGGTACTTTAGCACCTGTACCTGCGGGGCTCAGCACAGCGGGGAGGGTGGGGGAGAGAAGTAGGTGACGCGTGTGTGGCGCGGTAGTTTGCGAGTAGCAACAGGAAGTGGTGGGCGATGGCAAAGGCAACCGACATGGGTGCACCAGTAAGTCTGGGGACCGTGCAGGTAACCAGAAGCGCTGGTGCCGGGTGTTTCTGGAGCGGCAACTGGGCAGCATGTGCGCGCCTGCCATTGCAAACGGCGCCTAAACGGCAGCAGCAACTTCACAGAGTGTTAGCAGCAGGGGCAGCTGCGGGGTAATGCGTAGGTGCTGTAGTGGTTCGCCTACCTGCACCGTGTTGGAGTTCTCCATCTGCATGAGCAGGCGCCTTCCCACCCATTGTGCAGGGTCCTCAGGCAGGCTGGTCTCAGATGGGGACGGGTCAGCACTGCAGATGGCCTCACGGAACGCCGGCACCATGAACAGCTGCAGTGCGCACAAGCACAGCCGGGCAGAGTATGAAAACAGGGCACAGCAAGAGCGGAACACCAGGGACAGCAGGCGCATGAGCACAGCTCTGGCGAAACATGCAACGATGGTTCAAGGCACGACGGGTGTGCCGCTGAACGAGACCCAAGGGTGCAAGTGCGTTTCGGTGGTAAGCCGTGGCAGGCAGCACCTGGGCAAGGGTGGCGGCTAGTGGGAGTGCCACGTGCGGCGTACACCAGCCAGGCACCGTCGTTGCTGGTGCATCACGACACATGCCGCACGTGAACATTGAGCTGTATTTTTAAGTAGCTGATAAGGAGGGCCAGAGCGCGCTCGCACCTGCTGTAACAAGCTGTTCATGTAGCAGGTGCAGCCCTGGTTCTTGAGGCCCACATAGCCGGAGCCACCCCTGTCGTTGAGACACGGCACAGGGAACAGGGTACGCGCAGATAAGTTGAGCATCGTCAATTCTGGCAATTTGCATGCAATGCACGAGGCCAATGAGAGCAGCATTTGGCATGCTGGCCCATACACAGCGATGGGCCACCATTGCTGGCACCGTGCACAAATAATGAGCTTGTTGTGCACACACACAACGATGTGCACGGCATCCATGGCGTTAACCTAGCATATACACAATGGGGCACTTTGGCATGGTGTTGCTGCCGCTGCCTGTCAGCTGCCGATGAGCAGCGACAGCGCCACCGCTCGCCGCTTGCCTGTTGCCATCCGTGCACGCCTCCAAGTTAAACGACAAGCGCAGGCCAGGGGTGGCATTGGTGATCATGTTGCTGGTCAGGGCCAGCAGCCTGGACAGGCCGTGGGGCATGTCCCGCCCGGCCGCCGCCAGCAGAACCTGAGAAGTGCAGAGCAGGGGTGTGACAAGGCACCATGGAATGTGTCAACACCAAGCTGAAATGCCAGAGGCAGCTGCCGGCCAGACATGCCAGCAGGCACATGTGGTGGCAGCACATGTGGTGCGCTGGCTGCTTCATGCTGTCAGAAAGTGGGTAGCAACGCTCTGTCCTCACAGGCACATGGCCCGCGCAGGGGCGCCGTGTGCGTGTCATTGGCAGCGTCGACCCTTGCAAAGCTACGCACTCACTATGGCACACGACCACTGCACAGCGTACAGATGGAGTGTCTGAGAGGATGGGCGTGTCACGACATGGCTTCCGCATACATTTCAACTACACCACACCAGTACATGCACATGCGGTGGCTGCTTGCCTGGAACGCGGCGGCGCGTGGCCCCTCCCCCTCGCACAGCGGGTGCACGCCTGTCTCGCTGGCAGACTGCGGCAGCGCAAACAGCATGCTGCTGAAGACCTGCCCAATCAGGTCCGCTCCCAGCTCTGTGTCTGCCAGGGGGGACACGCCTTCAGGCGCGCCCTGTGTGCAGCACACAAACAGCAGCAGCGGCAGCAGTGTTGAGCAACAGTGTCCAGCAACAGAGTGGTGGCGGCGCGGGGAGACCGGCGTTGTGGCGCAGCCGATCAAGTTGTGCTGTCTATGTGCACTCAAAATGGGGGACATGGGGAGCAGGCACGCGTGCCTAGGCTTGCAAGGTAAGGCAAGGCAGCTTGAAAAGGGCGGGACAGCTAGTGTGCAAGCAGCGACATGGAAGTTGTAAGTACCACCATATTAGGCTGTTTGGCGTACCTTGAGCAGGCGCGTGAGCAGCACCAGGCAGCACTGCAGCACCAGAATGGAGCTGCCGCCGCTGGCTGAGCTGTTGTCAGTAGCCTTGCCGGTGGCCGTGCCTTCTGCCGCGTGCAAAGCTTCCCTGCAGCAGTCATGCGCATGGTTGCCACCAGCAGCAGGCATTGAACAAGGATTGAAACTCAGCTGATGAGGATGAGACCAAGGTCAGCGAAGAAGCAGGTGCCAACGTTGGTTTCAGGTGCCAAGTCGCTGAAGACTGGCAGCAGCGTCAGTGACACCGGGCCAAGTGAACCCCTGCGACGCCCGCAAGAGTAATGCAAACAATGCTTGCGACAAGCAGGCAACACAGCCACCTGACTGCCTCCGACCATGCCATGCAGCACCGAACAACTGGCCCCTGCTGCGCTAGCAGCCCACACCGTACCACTAGCAAGTGCAAGGCTCACAGCAGCAGCAGCAGCAGCAGCAGCAGCAGCAGCAGCAGCAGCACACGCACCTCCTGAGAGCCATGAGCTTGGTGCTCAGCGCCCGTCCCAGCACTCGCAGCCGCTCCCCCAGATCAGCCCCCCCCGCAGGCACTAGCAATGGCTGCTGCGGAGCGTCCATGGCGTCTGGTGCGCCAGCGCCCGCGGCAGGGGAGGCCTGCGAAGCGCCAGTGTCCTTGAGCAATGCCTTGAGCACGCTGTCCAGGGCCAGGAAGTACTGCGTCACTTGGGTGTCCTGTGGGCGGCAGGTGGAAGTAGGCGAGAATGGGGGCATTGGCAGGTGTTCAGCGCCTGGTGTGGCTGGAGTGCAAAGCGCATGCAAGCAAAATGGGTGCGCGCTTCAGCTGCCCAGCCAACAGAGGCTCCTGAGCCGCTGCCATGGCACCGGTGGTTATTACAGTGCAACTGTTCAGGGAACTGTGGGGCGGCATGCAAGCACATGGCATGATGCACCGAGCACCACGACAGACATGAAGCAGCGCTTCTGGTGCCTGCAGCTTGTGCATACTTCAGGTACAAGTTAGAAGTACATTTTCACTTGAAATACTTCAGAAGTGCTATGTACCGGTAGTACCATACAATACTTGCAAGTACTGTACCCGGGTATGCGGTAGAATATTGGTACTTCTGAAGTATGTGCATGCTGCTGAGCACTCACCGCTGGTGAGAGGTGCACGAGCGGCTCCGTGAGCCACATGAAGACCCCCGGGTCTTGTGACGGCCCCAGCGCTGTGACCAGCTCCACTGACAGCTCGTACATGGCTTGCCGCACCTGCAGCACGCATGCCAGGTCATTGTGCCAGAATACAAACACAGCCGCGCAGTGAGGGGATGCACTTGCATGGGTGAGTGGCACTGGCACCCAACACTGAAGCAACAACAACTCATGTTGCCATGGCAGCTCGGGCTCCAAGGAAGGAAAAGGCACTGCTGCAGTGCCTGAAACACCTGAAGCATGTGTGTGCACAGTGTGCAACGCACTCCAGTCCACAAAGCTGGTGCGAGCAGCAGGACAGACACTAGGCAACTGTGTCACTTGCGCAGCTCGCAGACTCAAGTCACACGTGCGTACCTTGGGGTAGGAGTTGCACAGCAGGACTGTCACCAGCCACCCCCGTGCGGCCGGCCCCGCCTGGCAGCGCAACTCAAAGCCACATCAGCAATGGCACAAGCAGAAGCAGCAGGGCACGTCAGCAAAGGTACAAGCCAGGGGGCCAACCAACCTCATTCCGGGGAGAGTGCAGTGGGGCCACAAGGCATGTGCACTGGTGATGCGTGCATCAATGGCGGCGCAGGGCACCGATGGTGTTAAAAAAACCAGCTGCTGCAATGCTGCTGACAAGTCACCATAGCTGAAAGCATCACCCGGCAGCTGCAACACTCAGCATGGCAGCAGTGCCAAGCACTCAGCAGCGCTTGCGCTCTCACCCTGAGCGCCGTTGCCACAGCGCCTGGCGCCCTCTGCAGCGCGCTCCTGAACACCACCAGCCCGCAGCGGATGATCTGGTACAGCGTGAACGGATCCACGCCCTGCGCTGCCTCCGCCGCAGCGGCGCAGCCCCCCGGGCCCGCAGCAGCCAGCAGCAGGCGCTGGCTCGTGGGCAGGCACGCAGTGGCGGTGGTGGCGGCTGCGGCGTCCTGGTGCGGGTCGGCGGACACCAGGGGGTCGAGCGTGGTGGCGTTGCCGGCGGCCACTGCGGCGTGCTGCGCCGCTAGCCCCGCCTGTGCTCGGCGAGGGTGTGGTATGGCACAACAGCAGCAGCAGCAGCAGCAACAGCAGCACCAGCAGAAGAGGAGGGATGGGGCATTAGGAGCCCAAGTACAAGGGGCAGCAGCGGTGGTGGCATGTGGCTGCTGAGCAGCAGTGGTGGCACAAGTACAAGGTTATCAGGTCCCCAGGGACATGCGACTGTGATGCAGTGTACTGCTGTAGCAACATGCTAGGCGTGAGGGAGTGCATAGTGCTGAGCACCGCAGTCTTTTCGGCTACTATCAGGCGACAGCATGCTCAATCATGCTTTTGCAGTTGCCCATGCCATGTCCCCGGTGCTGTCCGCGCCCCAACCGGAGTTTGATAGACAAGGGGCAGCAGCGGTGGTGGCGAGCAGCGGCGAGCAGCGCCACGAGTGGCGGTGCATGCACCGCAGCTGGCGAGTCACCAGCGGTGACACTGACACCTATGACCAAAACCGCACCTGCATGGCCTTCTCCAGAAGGGCTGCCAGGCTCACGCCAACAACAGACTCGTCCCCCTCAGCGCCACCCATGGCAGTGGAGTGCCCCCACAGGCCCTCGAATGCAGCTGCGCCTGCGGCTGCAGCGGTGTTGGCAGCGGCGCCGTTGGCGTTAGCAGGCCAGGGCTCGCTGTGGCGTGGCGGCGTGTCTTCAGGCGTCATGCTGGCGTCGTCGTTCGTGCCCTGCACACGTAGCAGCCGCGGGTCAAAGTTGAAGTAAGTTGCAGTTAGTTGAAGTTGATCAGTGCCAGAGGCAACGGCAGGCAGAGAGACCAGTCAGGCACCGCCGCATTGACCAAAGTCATGGGCGCGCAATGGTGCATGCGAGCAGTGGTGCATGCGGTCCTGTCGCACAAGTGTGTGTACCATGTCCCACACGTGTCATCACACAAGCACCTGCACATTCCCTGCACAGCATGTTTTCAGGTACGCACGCGCTGCCGCAGCAACAGTGGCCCGCGCGTCACCGCAAGGTGTGATGAAACACACTGGGTGCCTTGTCCGCATCTGAATCAGGCACACACACCGTCGCCGCCATGCTATCACACAACTACTTTGAAGAGTTTAGACACTTTCTGTGTCCGTGTCCGTACACTGCCGGGCATCTGCCACGAGCACGCTGGCACGCATGGCATCAATGGGCTCCTGCACGCCCACAAGCGCAAACACATAAAACTACTTTGCCCCAAAGCTGAATCACATCCAGCAACCCAACTACAGTCACCACAAACGCACCATGCACAGCTGGCCGAGCGCCCCCGCCATCGCCGTCGTCCGCGGCGTAGCCCCCTCCGCATCCGACGATTCCCCCCCCGCCCCCCCCCCCTCCTCCGGCGCACCGCCGCCACTGTCCCCCGCGTCTGCGCGCCCACCACCGCCTTGCTGATGCTGCTGAGCGCCGCGCAGCTGCGTCCCAGGGGCGGCCGTCCCCAGCAGGCACGTGCGCATGATCTTGAGCGCGAGCGAGCAGACCCAGTAGAGGGCGGCGTCGGGCTCAGCGGGTGTGGAGAGGGGCGTGCGCAGCAGGGTCTCCAGGACCGCTGTGAGGCCGCCGGAGGCCACAAAGCCGCTGCGGAAGTGCGCCTGCGCCCAGGGGCAGGCGGCCAGCGGCAAGGCTGGCACCAGCAGCGCGTCCACAATCTGCAGGGGGGCGGTGGG
>JAULBY010043509.1:0-13018 GCA_032358315.1 Ophiocytium majus
GGCGGCGGCGGCGGCGGTGGCCGGCGGCAGCGGTGCAGCAGCGGCGGCGGCGGCGGCGGCGGGGCCAAGGGGGGAAGAGGGGGGGGGGGCATGTTAGAAGGGAGGGGGGGAGGCAGTATGCAGGCTTCTAAACGCACAGCGTGCGCATGGCGAGAGCCGGCAAACCACCACATTTCACTTGCGCCAATGGAGCCTTGGCGAATTGTGAGCGAGGTGCACACTGAGGGCCTGCTCCTCCCGCCGCTCACCTGCTCGTCGCTGATGGTGGAGTCGTACTCCCTGACCTGGCTCAGCACGTGCTCCAGAGCCACCTTGTCCTGCGGCAGATCTGGCCGTGTGTGCGTGGACGCAGGTGGCGAGGCAGCAGCGGCGGGGCAGAGTGTGAAGGGAACAGTGAGTACACAAGGCGCAGCCCCAGGTGTCACGTGCCGCTGCCGTCCCCTGGCTTGGCAGGCGCCGCCGTCACAGGTTTCTGCTGGTTCGTCTCTCGCGCGTTTGGAGCAAGGGGGCGGTGCAGTGCCAAGGGCAGGCGAACGGCACTGCGCCATGCCAGTTGCCCCAGCGCATATTCATGTGACCACCAGTAATACGGTGTACTGGTATTGCTTAGCGGCAGCTTTGGAGTCACTGCCTCGCCTATAGACTCCCGGCATCATGGCCTGTAGTCAAGGCTGAGTCCTACATAATGACAGAACTTGAAGTGTGAATCATCCAGATGGCGGCGGCGGCGGCGGTAGCGGCTGCAGCAGCAGCAGCAGCAGCGTACTCGTGCTCAGCAGGCCCACTGACCCACCCTGCGCCAGGTCCTGTGTGAAGACGCCCATCTGCAGGTCCTGACCCTCGGCGCGCGTGCCGCCCTGCAACGGCAGCAGACCGGCGACGGCACGCAGCGTCGTGCTCTTGCCTGCGACGCGCCACAGCGCCAGGGGAGGGCGGCAACGCAGGCAGCAGCAAGGGCAGCTCTCAGGCGCGTGCAGGGAGGGGGGGGGGGCACCTCTGACGGCGCTTTTGGCTCATGGCGGAGTTATGCTGTCACGCAGCGGCGGGGGGGTTCGCTGGCAGGCAGTGCCAGCAGGGCTGGGTGGCCAGTGCACGTGTGGTTGACCGCCGCCTGGGCCAGACCGTGTGCGCGTGCAGTGCGGGGGTGCAGACGCCATCAGGCGCGCGGGCTCTCACCTGCGCCATTGGGCCCCAGGATAACAAGCCGCTGCGGTTGTGGGGAGGGGGGGCAGGCACGTGGCACGAGAGCAAGGGGCGGCACTCAGTCAGCATGCCATGCCGCGGTGGGCTCTTCCCTGTTTAGGGTCAGCACCATGGCGGCGTGCCAGCGTCTGGTGCCAGCATGGCTGAGCTGCGGCAGGGGGGCAGCTGCACGTCAACCGGTGCGCACACGACGCCATGCCTCTTTACTAATGTGTCCAACGGGCAATGTGCCAGGGGGGGGGGGGGGGGGGGGGGGACAGGATGGCGACGAGATGGGCAAAAGCTCAACCTGGCTTACTAGGTACCGGTACATGCGCACTGCACGCGCGGACACGTGCAGTGCCCGCACATAAGCGGTGGCCGCGGGGGCGCGAGGGCGCACCTGTCCCTTGACGAGCGTGAGGTCCACGTCAGACACGGTCGGCGCGTCCCCGCCCCACCCGTACGTCGCCCCCTTCAGCTGCAGCTGGTCCTTGTGGCACGGCGGCGGCGGCGGCAGCTTGATGTGCGCCTTCAGCACCTGCGCAGCAGCAGCCGGTGGCATTATGGGGTGCGGCGGGCGGGGGATGGGGGGTGAGCGCCGTGCAGGGAGCTGTCGAGTGCATAGCGCTGTGGGCACAGCCGTGGCAGCGGCGAGGGAGGCCAGCAGTGATGGGGGGTGGTGCATGCGTGGTCGCTACACAGTGACACCAGGGCGGTGGTGGCGGCGACCGCGCATGCAGCTCAGCAGACACGCCGCAAGTGCCACCAGCGGCCCCTGACTGCGGCGCACACACACCAGCCCCAGCAGGGGGGCGGGGTGGGGTCACATCATCAGCTCGTCATGATGCGAGTTGGCGGGTGTGCAGGCCTGTGCAAGGGTGTGCACACGGGGGGACGCTGGCCCACCTTGCGCTTGAGCTCGGTGGGGTCGTCCATGGCCGCTGCCGCCATCTTGTCCAGCTTCTTCTGCCTGCGGCGCCACGTAAGAGCGAACAAGGCACACGGTCACGCACAGAACACGACAGGAGGTGTGAGGCGCCGCACTGCACACAGCTCGCTAGCTATGGTGTCATAGCCGCGCCGCCGCCTGTGCTCAGGCGGGTGCCGACACAACGTGGGCACACCAGGCGAGTACGCGTGCGGGGAATGGTGCGCGCTGTTGGCGTCAAGGCGGAGACTCGTGGGGAGGGGTCACTCCCATCGGGTGGGGGAAGCGATGCGGAGCAAAGAAAAGCCGGGCGGCTGGCAGGCGGTGCGGCCGTGCTGCTGAACTAGCGACTTGCCTGTCCGCAGCCATCTTGGCACCCATGGTCTTCGCACCTGCATTTCGAGGCCGCCGATCGCAGATGCAGTCGCGCTGTGTGAGAGGACGGTCGGCTGGTGTGTGGGCTATGCACAAGCACAGGCTCTGTCTGGCCACGCGCACGCATGCCCTACTTGGAGTGCGCAGCACGGCACACTGCCCCACGCAATTTTGGCACGGACTCCACCGTCCGGCGCAGCATCGGCGGCAACAGATTCCCAGAGCGGCTGACGCCATTGCGCAGGGGCGCCGGCGGCAGGCACATTGTGAAGTGCACCTAGTGGCCACGGTGGAGGCCTGCCTGCTAGTGGTGACTATGGGAAGTGCAAGTGACCACGGTCATGTTGACAGACATCCTGTGCGCACAGGTGGGGTGTGGCAAGTGGCACCGCAATGTCCAGGCATGCTCAGCGACAGTGGTGGGGCTCAGCTGGCCTGCTCTCCCTCCGCCGGCGCTCCACGCAGTACCAATAGCGACAGCAAACCGTGCAGGTGCGCGCCAGCCCAGACTGTGTCCTGCCAAAAGCGCTCGTGCCTACCCGCTAGCCACGGCTTGCACCCCCCCACACCAAATGTGTTGAAGGCACACCACAACCTCTGACTTCATTTGTGCACCAGCCTGGTGCAGTGCAAGTCAGCTCGCGCGCGTAGGTAGGTGGCATGCCATGGACGCACGCACTGCGCTGATGACTGGCGCACTGGCGGCATGCCAATGCCATGTGCATTCCGTGTGCCATGTGCATTCCGTGTTACACGAGGTAGGGACTCCAGACGGCGGTATATCCTATGGCGGGCCGGCCTGTCCACTCGGACGTCCCATGGCATTGCGGTGCTCCTCACCAAAGCGGTCGACGACGGTCTGCATGCGCGCAAGTGCATGTCAACTTGCGCGCGCAGGTGCCTTGCATGCCATGGACAGCACCCGTTGCGCTAATGACTGGCGCACTGGCGGCATGCCAGTGCCATGGTATTGCGGTACCCCTCACCGAAGCGGTCAATGACGGTCTGCATGCGCGCCATCTCCTCCTGCTCCCTCTCAAACTTGGCCAGCGCCAGGCGCACGCGCTCCTCGCGCTCAAACAGGTACTTCTTGTAGCCGCAGCCCTGCTCAGCGCATGCCAGGCAACAAGTTTGTGTGAGGCGTAGTTGAAGTTTGTGTGAGGCGTGGTTGAAGTTGGTGTGAGGCATAGAAGACGCATGTGCGTGGCAGGGGCCAGGCGCACATGTGAGGAGAGCTCTAACAGGTACTTTTTGTACCCGCCGCCCTGCTCAGCAGCAGCGCCACAGCCAGGCAACACGTTGACGCTTATTATGTGAGAGCCATAATGATATACTGACTCATACTTGAGATGGCACAAGTACTCGACAAGGGCTGGGCGCACGCGCCCCTCGAGCAAGGAGCGCTCAAACAGGTACTTCTTGTAGCCGCAGCCCTGCTCAGCAGCAGCAGCACATGTGGGGGTAGCATGTTGAAGTTTGTGTGAGAGATATAGTTGAAGTTAGTGTGTTCAAGCCCCGGAAAAACGCACCTTGAACACCTCCAGCTTTTGGTTGGCGACCTCGGCGATGGTCGTGCAGCGGATGGCCTCCATGAAGGCCTCGTCGTGCGACACCACCACCACTGTGCCTGAGACGACGGGGCGACGCGTGACAGTTGTTAGTGGCGGTCGGTCAGTCTGTGAGCTCGAGCACATTGCGCGGCCGCAAGGCACCGTCCGCAAACTGATGTTTTCTATCGTTTTACTACTAGTAGTACTGCAGTAGCGTACACCACCACCACCGGGCCTGCAACGACCGCACCGCGTGACAGGTTGCCAGCGGCGGTCAGTCTGTGAGCTCGAGCACATTGCGCTGCCGCAAGGCACTGTCCTCCAACTGATGTTTTCTATTGTTATACTACAGTAGTACTGCAGCAGCGTACACCACCACCACCGTGCCTGCAACGACGGCAACGCGTGGCGGTCAGTCTGTGAGCTCGAGCACATCGCGCTGCCGCCAGGCACCGTCCGCCAAAAAAAAAACAATACTGTTTTTCATTGCGGCCAGAGTCAACAACCCTTCTGCCAGCGTTTCAGCACTTGCCAACCGTCGTGCGACACCACCACCACCGTGCCTGCAACGATGGCAATGCGCGACAGTTATCAGTGGCGGGCAGTGTGTGAGCTCAGTGCAGGCTGCGGTGCCGCGACGCATCGATTGCCGGTGCGTGTCGCTGCCAGGGTACACCACCTCCACCGTGCCTGCAACAACGACGACGCGTGACAGGCTGCCAGCGGCGGTCAGTCTGTGGGCTTAGTGCAGGCTGCGGTGCCGTAAGGCATTGCGCATTGACTGTCGGTGCGTGTCGCTGCCAGGGTACACATGCCCCCTGCCAGCGTTTCGTTCATTGGCAGCTTGTACGGTTCCCAAAACTCACATGCCCGTGCCACAAGGCATTTTGTCCATCGGCTGCCAGTGCACTGTTTGAAGAACAATGCCACCAGAATTTTCATGCGCTTACGTCTTGCCAGTGTTCCGTTGCTTGTTCTCAAAATGTACATGCCCACACGGCATTATCCCTTGATTGCCGGTGTGCTTTAAAGAGAATACTGCTCCCAGCTGCCAGGGCGTCGCCACATGCACGGGCGTGGCCACATGCACAAGCCAGCAGCACTAACACACCGTCGCGCCATGACACCAGGTACTGTCCGTCGATTGCCACTTCTCAGAAGTCTTCCAGCCAGAATGTACACGCCCATGCCAGTGACTCCTCGTCATATGCACAGGCAAAAGGGGTCAGCAACGCACCCGTGAGGTTGGCATGCGCCCGCGCGCGTAAACGCCCAACTCCAGGCAAAGCGGCGCGCCACGGCGTCAGCAGTCTTTACCTTGACGATTATTTCACAAACAACATGGCCTAAAGCAGGCCCCCCTCTGACGCGGCACACCACAATGGGATGAAATTGCATACTTTTGAGGTTTATAAAGGCCCGCGCGCAGAGCGCAGTGCCCTGCCCACAGCTCTGGCAGCCAGCACCTTAAACACCTTTTCACAACATGTGACAGAGCAGGGCGTGTTATGAAATGGCGAACTGCACTAAGGCCCAGCCACCTGCGGAGACCTGCAAGTCTGCTGGCGCACGCTGTGTGTGCCGATGGCTAGCTGTGAGAGCCACGCACTGCCTCCTCGTGCCGCTGTTCCTCACCTTCGTAGCTCGAGACGTACTTGCCGAGCCACCCCTTGGCTGCAGAGTCCAGGTGGTTGGTCTGCATCGGGCGGCAGAAGGCAGTTGGGAACGGGGATGGGTGGGGAGGGGGGTCTTGAGTCGCCCGCCAGCCAGCACAACACGCTTGCCAGACAACATTTACATGCACGCCCCAGTGGCAGCAGGCGCAAGTGGCAGCCAGACACGTAGCACCACGCGGGGCACACGCCCTATGAGGAAAAAAAAGGTGAAGGTGTGTTCTCATTCATTATTTTTCTAAAAGATACTGCTTCGAAGTACCATATACTTGGAAGTGTATGATACTTCGGAAGTACAGGCTTTTTCCTCTTATATATATCATGTATACATATATTATGTGGCACGCACCGGCTCGTCCAGCAGCAGGAGCTCGGAGTCCGAGAGGAGCATGCGCGCGAGCGCAATGCGCATCTGCCAGCCGCCTGTGTGTGTGCGAGCACGGTGAGAGGGGGGAACGGGGGGAGGCGGTGGGGGTGGGGGTGTGAAAGGTCTCGTAGCATGTGTGGCATCGGCCCATGTGGCATACGCGAGCGAGCAAATGCCTCAGCGGCAGTGGTGCATGTGTTGGCGCTGCGAGAGGTGCCGCATGCGCGCGCCGCAGGCGGGCGGGTGCGCACCACGGCGCCTGCATCGTGAATGTGTCAGCACATGCTGTTTTTCAGCTAGAAGTACATGGGTAATGGCCCGCTTGTACACGCTCCTAAGCACACACATACACATGCATGTCCACACACCACAGTGGTACATGCATGCCACTTCTACACCCGGTTCCACGCACACTCGTCCACGTGCATGTATACGCAGCCGCGCGCGTGTGTACATGCGCCGTTTACACCGGCCCCTTGCCTGAGAACTCGTCGCACGGCGCTTGGTAGTCCTCCGGCTCAAAGCCCAGGCCGTTGAGCACCTGCCACCAAACACACACACGCACATTTCACGCACGGCAACACACAAAAACGCAGAGACTGAGTGCAGGCGCCGCAGCGCGCGTGCACTGATGTTGCGGTGCCGCTCCTGCTGCCGGCGCCAGCGGCACCGCAAGTGGGCATGCCAGAGGTTTTCCCCCAACCCTGCCCCCCTTCGACAACTGATGCCCGCGGTTGGGGTGTGCCCATCCGACGTTGCAATGGTCCCGTCTCCTGAGGCAGCGGCCCAAAACTTCAACACCTTGAACTTCAACACCTGGGTGTAACTGTAAAAGTCGGACGTTTCCCACTGGGCGTGGTACCGCCCTGCGCGAGAGGGCCGCCACTCGACGTCGCAATGGTTCCATCGTGAGGCGGCGCAAACTTCAACACCTCAAACTATCAACACCCGAGCGTAGCAACCCCGCTTTGCTGCCTTTTTCTTTTTTCTGGGGGTGCGCTAGGCATCTCCCGCGCGCAAGCACCCTTCTCGAGTGGCGCGCCTCTGCACTTGTGCATCGTCTATGGTCATGGCCAAGTGGCGCGGCGGGTCAACTACCATCCTGTCCCACAGTAGTCGCCCACGGATGAAGCTTCTATGATATACTGGGTGCCTGCCAAAAAAAAAAAAAGAGAGTGACCTCACCCCCCCCCCCATTGTTGTGTGTTGTCGACAGTTTTGAAAGCTGGGTATGCTATTTCAAGGCACATAATATTACTACGAAGTAGCTGTCTGGATGCGGGGCGAAATGATGCACAGGGCGCAACAGGGGATTTATGGCTGTCCTCCAGGGGCTAATCGAAAAAAGACTTTTTTTTTTCTTTGAAAAGGAGAGCGCGCAGCCCCAAATCAGATCCGACTGGTTAGAAAAAAATGGTTGCCGGTTTGTTTGACCAGGTTCAGACCAACCACATAGCGGCCAGGAAGGGAATGTGCTAGCATTTGCAACAAGGCTGATAACTCCTGGTGTATTTTGAAAACTGCCACGATTTTTGGAAGTACGTGGCGGTACTATGCAAACCCTGCAACATGTGCAAACCCTGTGACCCCTGGCGCGCGCGTCTGCCACGGTCTTGTCCTGCATGTGGCCACGCGCCGCCTCAGAGCCTTAAAACGACCAACACAGTAGCTGATCCGGGCACTTCTATCAAACTCTGCTTAGGGCGCGCAAAGCCCTTTGCACACCAGGCGTGTGGCCAGAAAAAGGGATCAGAGAGGTAGCGGAAAAGCTGGCAATGCTCAGCACTGCGTACTCTACGTAGGGGAAGCCTGGCATGTTGCCAGAGCACTACTCTAATGAGTCACAGCCCATGTCCCAGGGGACCCATGTACACATGCATGTGTACTACTTACTGAAGTGGGAGCATATACACACATACTACTGTAATATGTACATAGAAGTATGTTGTTATACGTAACACTAATACTTCAGAAGTATATTACTTTTAAAAGTGTATTCATGCGTGGACATGAGTTCAATACAAGTCTGTACACGCACCTCCGCCACGGTCTTGTCCTGCGTGTAGCCGCCCACGGCCTCAGACACCGCAATGGAGTCCACCGGCTCCAATCATATGCACATCCACGTGTGCATGCAAGTGCTACGCATAGTACATATAGTATTGGCTTTCCTTAGAGTATACACACTATGCTGAGCATTGCCAGCCTGATTGCTAGCAACCGCGTGTGCGATCATCCTTTTTCTGGTCACGCATGCACAGTCTGGTAAGGGTTTTCCGCGCTCTAAGGGGAGTTCAATAAAAGTACATATATCACACATACATACATGTAAGTCTTTAGCACGCACCTCCGCCACGGTCTTGTCCTGCGTGTAGCCGCCCACGGCCTCAAACACCGCAATGGAGTCCAGCAGCTCCTCCAGCGCCTTGGCGTCCGTGCCGTCCGCGTCCGCCTCCACGCGCGCCTCCGCCGCCTCCATCGCCGCCCGCGCGTCGTTGATCCTGCAGCGCAACAGCCGTTTTCAGTGGCTATTCATTTGTACAGTTGTGAATTACGTTGCGAACATGTGGTGCACGCACACATTTGTATGCACGTATTTCGAGACATGTGTCTATACAAGTGCCGCGTGTGCCTCTCCGCCGCCCGTGCCGCGCCCCCTGCAGCGGCCCTTTTAGTTCGGTTGCCACAAACAAATGGCGCCATCCTGTAAATGGCGCATACACGTGGCGCGCACTTCGAAGCATGTGGGTACAGAGTGCATGTGACTTCGCACTACCAGGTACCTACACAATAATAACACATTCAGACAAAATTCATGTGTGTGAAGATGTGCATGTGCATCCCCGCCTCCACCGCCGTCCGCGGCATTGTTGATGCAGCGGTGCGCGCAGTGTCCCACGGTGCTTTGAATCGTTTTTTTTTTTCATCTTTTTCATGTGTCCATGCCCAGTTACGCAAAGGGGCTGCAACTGCTCCCAGCCACACAGCAAAAAAAGCAGCAAAAAATGCAGAGCAAAGTGCGCCGGTGGGGGGGGGAATTGCTACAATTTTAAAGCGAGGCAGCGTGTGCTCACTTGCCCGTCTGCGAGCCCCCCTTCTGCCACATTGTACGCACGTGACGGCAAAGAATGCGAGCAAAAAAATCCCTAGATTTCGACTGCACGCTCACAGGGGCAGCGCAGCTCACTGCCCATCCGGCTGCCTCCTCCTCCCACAGCATACCATATACTTCGAAGTATGGGACACATGTAACTTGTAAATAAACATGTGAATTTTGGAGGACATTGCAGCTACATGGCTCAATTGTCCGTCTGCGGGGCCGCCTCCAACCACACACCGCACGCATGTCACGAACGACCCTAAAAGTACTCTTTGTGGGGGTAAAATTTCAGTAAAAAATGGCTCACGTGTCCATTGCGAGGCCGCCTCCTCCCACATCATACACACATACTAGAAGTGACCACACGGTGAGCGTGTACACATGTACTCTTGGGAGACATTCCAGCTAAAGTTTGTGAAATTTCGGCTAAAATATGGCTCACTTGTCCATCTGCAAAACCGCCTCCTCCCAGACGGTGCGCGTGACAAGCCCAAAAATACTCTTTTTGAGGTGAAATTTCAGCTAAAAAATGTGTATCTGAATGCAACAAACGAAACCTAAGCATACACTTTTTTTGGGTGAAAAGTCAACTAAATGACTCACTTGTCCATCTGCGAGGCCGCCTCCTCCCAGACGGTGCTTGTGCTGCCGCTCACGGCCGTCTGCACGAGGTAGCCCACGCGCATGCCGCTCTTGACCACCAGCCGCCCCTCCTCCGGCCGCCTTACGCCCGCGATCGCCCCGAGCAGCGTGCTCTTGCCTGCATGTATGTCACCGAGAACACATTTCACAACATAGGAAATACAATAGAGTTTTATAGATTGTGAGATTGGTTTTGAGAGTTGCTTTAAGCGAGGATGATAAAAAAAACTGATCTGGGCTGATCTGGACACCGCCCGCCCGCGGCCGCGCCCGGCAGCGTGCTCTTGGCTGTGTACGTTTCGCAAAGACTTCGAAGTGCCAAATGGGTTGAATCAACTATTTCTGGGTGTAACCCAAGCCATAATACTTCTAGCACAACGAAGTACCGCTATAACTTTAAAATGGGAGGATTAGAAAAAAAAATGGGCTTCACCAAAAATCTTTGGTGCAACCCAACAACAATACTCTAAATGATTTAGGAATGGGAAAAAAACATTTCTCCGGGCGCCGCACGCCGAGATCGCCCCCAGCAGCGACCTCTTGCCTGCATGCATCTCAAACAAAATTAAATCATAAAGTGGGCTGCATCTAGACTGTTTTGTCGCACATCGCCTACTTCCGCAGTACAGAAACAGGCAACAATGTTCCTCTGGCCACCGCACGCCTGCGATCGTGCCATGGCGTTACGCTCTACCCAGCATGCAACGCCTACTCTGAACATGCTCACCCATGTGCTTTTTCTATATTCAATACAAAGAAGTACATGTACATTCATTAGAGTAGTGCTCTGGCAACATGCCAGACCTCCCTTAGTGTACGCAATCCTGAGCATTGCCAGCTCTTTTGCTGCACCTGTCTGATCCCTTTTTCTGGTCACGCGCACCGTGTGCAAAGGGCTTTCCGCGCCCTAAGCGGAGTTTAATAAAAGTACATAAAGACGACATACTTGGAAGTATCCTAGTAAAGGTGTAAGTGTACGTCAACAGCATCGGCACCCAAATGCGTGCGACCGCCACACATCATGGCGGTGTGCGCGCCGCAGCATCGAAGCGCAACATTAAAGCTGCCGCGCGGCGTGCGCCGCACACCATGTGGCCGTGCACAAATGCGCGCCAGCCCCAGCCAGCGCGTGCTCAGCAGTTGCCGGCGCTGATGCAGCAATGGCAGTGCGCCTGTGTGTGAGGTAGGGATTGCAGACGGTGGTACATCCCACGGCGGGCCGGCCTGCCCACATGGACGCTCCGCACGCCTCTCAGCCGTTTCCTGGGTATGTTTGGCCCCAGTGGCGGTGTGTGCAGCAAGCAGGCGGGCAGGCACAGCCCCAGCCAGCGCGTGTGCGGACTCGCACGCGAATGCCAGCATGTGTCATTCATGCGCTACTTGTGCATATACTAGAAGTGTATGTCACACATGTGCATGCACAAAATGACATGTACTATGGAAGAGTATATTTAGCATAAACTACCGGTACTCCTGTAGAAGTAAATGTCACAGATGTGCATGCGCAGAATTACATGTATTGCAGGAGAGTATGGTTTATCATAGCCTAGTGGTTGCTACAGCTAGGGGCGGGCCAGGTCGTTTTCCTGGGAGCACTCTGCAGTCTCTACGCTTTGACACCGAAGTTTTGGTTGACTTCAGCTGTTTCCCCAAGTCATGCTGCTCCGCATTTGTGTGCTGGGCAAGGCAGACTATTGCTGTGCTCAGATGGGCGGGGCTTGCATGCACACACATTGCTCATGCGCCCACAACACACGCACACAAGCGTTCGTGCATGAGGTGCGCGGGGTGGCGAGGCAAATGTGTGTATTTATAAGTAGCGCAGGGGCCGCGGCTGGCGCCCCGCAGGGTGTTAGTAAAAGGGTCCAGGCACAGCGCGCAGCTTAGTAAACGCTGTCATCGTTGCCAGCACCGCCGGCCCGGCCCAAAAACCGCCGGCGACGACAAAAAAACGCCGGCTGCGCCGCAATTCTATGCAAGCTCGCACATGAGAAGAGCGCCCGGTGGACGCGCAACGTGTTCACCATGCGCCCGCCTATCCTGTCCCTTGCCAAGAAATGGCGCGACAGGCGGCTGCCGCCCCCCGCCCGTGTGATAAGAAATGCAATGGGTGGGTGACGTGCGCACTGCGCAGCCAAGGCTGCCCGCACTGCGGTACTACTACTTGAGCACGTTGTGCACAGTGTGTGGCGTGGGAGGTCAGGCGCCAATGTTGCCAGCGCCGCCGCCCGCCGCAGGCGCGGTGGTTGCAGCGCAGCACCCGAGCAAAACCCACTTCGCCACCCCGGTCTGCTGCCGCTGCTGCGCGTGCTGCCGGCGCCATGCGTCATTCATCAGCCGCGGGCGGCGCGCAAACATGGGTGCACGCACGGCCAGCGATGCACAGCTAAGGCTGCCGTCAGCCACCAGCTGCCGCCTGCCCGCCGCTGCCGTTGCTGCGGCCCGCTGTCCGCCCGAGCGGGGGTGGTGGCGCCTGAGGCGCCGCTAGCAGCCGCGCCACTGACCTGCCGGCGCAACCGCCGCTGCTGCAGAGTACTGCTGCTGCCGCAGCCGCCGCTGCTGCTGCTGCTGCCGAGCACTGCTGCCACCGCCGCTGCCGCTGCGTCCGCTGCTGCCGAGCACTGCCGCCGCCGCCGCCGCCTGCTGTGGCTGCCGAGCACTGCTGCCGCCACCACCGCCGCTGCTGCTGCTGCCGAGCACTGCTGCCGCCGCCACCGCTGCTGCTTCCGCCGCCGCCGCTGCCGCCGCCGCTGCCGCCGCCGCTGCTGCTGCTTCCGCTGCTCAGCGGCAGCCCGCCGCCGCCGCCGCGCTCACGCGCAGAACGTGGGCGACGCCTTGGCGCCCGTGCACGTGATCGTCTGCGCGGCCGCATACGGCGCGTACGTCGTCCCAAAGTACAGCCAGCCGTTGCCGAGCGCGATCTTCGCCGCGTCGGAGCACTCCACGGAGATGCGAAGGTTCCGGCCCGCGACCGTGCCCGCGAGCGTGCTCCACACCGTCTGCATGGTCTCTGAGTAGAGGTAGGGGCCCTGGACGTAGATGATGTGCGTGATATCGTAGTAGTGACCGTCGGATCCCATGAAGTAGCCATACCAAACCCCGTCTTCCCCCTGGTACTGGACCTCTGCTCCGTAGCAGTAGCTGCAGGGGGGTGGGGCGGGGGGGGTGCGGGGAGCAGCGGGGTCCGCTGGCAGCGCG
>JAULBY010043520.1:0-13017 GCA_032358315.1 Ophiocytium majus
ACAGCCCCATGTCCCAGGGGACCTGCTCCCACCCCCCAGCTCCCGGAACACCATGCTCCCCCCACACACCAGGCAACACCGGTACACCATGGTGTAAGTGTGTATGCATGTATGTGTATATATACATACTTGTGTGTATACATGCATGTATGCACACACACTGCACCGGTTCCGGGCCCAAGCCCACAGGCGGTCCAACAGCGGAGTTTTGTCAGAGCTCTGGCAGCACGTCCCCCCCCGCTAGAGCTCTGGAAACCCTCTGCATGCGTTGCTCAACATGCCAGTTGGTGCCGAGTGCGCGCTCGATAGGTCCAGGGCGGGGGAGCGGAGGGACGGAGCGTCAGGGGCGGTGCGAACCTGACGGCGAAAAGTGCTTTATGCACCCATGTTCAGCGGCTGACGGAGAGATCTCTAGAGACGGCAGAAAAGAGCACCGGGGTGGTGAGCACTGCTTACTGAGCAGCACCCACCCTAAAGGCGAAGGGTTGCCATCATGTAGCGTCCTGAACTTCCGGGTCTGGCCCCGCGCGTCTCTTGCTCGCGCCTTGGAGACAGCAGCTGCAGAAACAAGTGAGAGCTCGTCAACTTTGAAAGGACGCCTGCAGCGGGAGCACAAGGTTGTCCGCGGGCAGGCAGCGCAAGCACTTCAACGAGCGGAAACGTTGTGCAAGAAAGCCAGAGCCGCACGCTAGCCACGCGCCGCTGCGCCGTCCTGTGTGCTCGCCTCTGAAGGCCCAGCGTGCTTTTTTAAAACGCTTTGCAACACACTGGTCGTTGTTGACGTTGACTTGTGAATGGATTTGCGCTCTTTCGCCCTTTAATACGCCGCTGCAGGCTAAAGTGCGCTGGCAGCAGGTGTTGTTGAGCTTATGATGTTAAAATATTGTTTGTTTAGTGGCCGTGCTGGCGCGCGGGAGGAGGGAGGAAAAAATACACCTGCCCCTCTGCAGCTTGGCAGCCTTTCCTCGACTGCCTACCACCAAGCGGAGGCAGGAACGCCATTAGCGCGCAGCTGCTGGGATAGCACGCACACACATCATCTCTTGCTGTAGGCAGCCGGAGCGACTATGAGCCTGGGTTTTCTGACGGAGTCTGCCCTGCTGCCCAGCAGAGGCAAGAAAATACAGGTTAGTGCGCGGCTGCCCCCTCAAGGGCCCTGTCATGCTCATTGCGGTGGGAGGCGGGTTGCACAGAGCGGCCGAGCCGGCGGCATTCCTGGCGGTTTTGCACCTCTGCTTGCAGCCTTGTCCCCTGCCGGCCGGCCTGCAACGGGCAACGGACACGCCATACAGCGATTTCCTCCGGCTGCCGGCGCAGACAGCCCGCACAGAGTAGCTGTAGGCTTATGATATGGTCAGGTGCCATGTGGTAAGAATATGGTTTGGCTGTATAGTGCTGAAGTGTGTTGAGCAAGACCCGTAGGCGCGGGCAGCCACTGCAGCACGTGCCTTTTCATAGCATTGTAAATACTTACTGGGCGCGCATTCGTGCACTTAATCCGCGTTGTCGCTTGTGCCTAGGGGGCATGCAGTGCTGGGAGCTTTTGTGCCATGCTGTATTCCTGTCACAAAAATTTAACTAAAAGGAACAAGTTTGCTACTACTGTGGCTGGTGCAAAATACCAGGCTCAAATCCATGACGTAACTCATGCACATGTTCAATACCAAGTCAGCCCTCAGTCTGCATGCGTCGGTCGGTACCCTTGAGCCCTTGAGGGCTCAGGATAAGAGTACCGCCGCCACCACCAACCGTGCAGTCTTGTCTTAGTCACTTGTTTGGAGATGCTGCTTGCAGCTGCACGCATGCACACAAAGGACTCCTCGCTGCAAACGGCGGCTCATACCAGTATATTGCCCAGGTAGTACTCACGTCCATGTCTTGTTTTCTTGGTCCATTTTCCGCACACTGCAGGTCGATGGGCGGTCTATGGTCGGGCTAAAGGCGCTGGTGGCTGAGCAGGAGCAGCAGGTGCGCGCCGCATGTGCTGCTGAGCACACCGCAAGTGCTGCTGAGAAGTGTGTTTCTACTACAGAAATACTTCAGAAGTACTTACATTGTCCTCGTCTTGGTGCGCGGCAAGCCCTGCGCACATGGCGCGCGCGTGACAGTGACGGGGAAAAGCACGGGCAAGCATGCTAATGATGCAGTTCGCGAGTGCTGTACAATAGTGAACTGCGCTTGGGGAGCGGACAAGCCTGTGCACATGGCGTGCGCAACTTGAAAAGGCATGATAAAGGACGCTCTCCCCTGTTGGTAGTTGACGAGATTATGATGCTCAGCACCATGCACTTTTCATGCGAGCCTACAGTAGCATGTTTGGTGGACAACGACCGCTTACAGTGCATTCGGGGTGGTTTGCAGCATTGTGTTGCCCCATGTGAATCTGCAGTGGACCAGGCGCGTACAAAGTCAGCTAGGGCGTTGGTGTCATCGTTGACCTGTGTAACATCATGTGTGTTGCCAGCCCGCACCAACGCTATATGCACATACTTGAAGAAATACCTGTAGTCGCAGCGCACCCAAACAAGGGTGTGCTGCACTGTGCTAGTCTTGAGGTGGGCATCGACACTGAAGTTACACCGCAGTAGGGCATGTGCCATACACCTGAGGTGTTGCTACGCCCAGCTACTGCTGCGGCTGGGCGCAACGCCAGCTTCAAGTCACAGTGTGAAAGACACCTAAAAGGCTGCTAAGCCCAGATACTGCCGTGGCTGGGGCGCAATTCCAGGCCGAAGTTTGTGGGGTGATTTGTCCACCTGGTGAGAAGCACCGGACAGCCCCCACACCTACACGCGCCGGTCAGTGTCCTTGAGGGCTAGGGATGATTCAGAGTACAACTACCAACAGCATCATGTGTGGGTTTGTTTATCCGCACGTGTGGCTCAGCTTGTTCGAAGCAATGGCACATGCCTGGCAGCATATACACGAATTCACAACTCAAACTTGCGCCGAATGTACTTTTAGAAAACTGCTAGACTGTACTGTCACGCACGTGACTTGGTGTTGTTCTTCTGAGGATGAGCGCACTGTCACTGTGTTTTGTCCTGCTAGCCAGAGTATGCACTGTGGCTATAAGTATTTCCTGCTGAGCAGGAATGCACTGTAAGTGTTTCTTCTGCTGAGCAGTGACGCAGGCACTGTGACTGTGCTGAGCACAAGTGCAATGTCACTGTGTCCTGTTCTGCTGAGCAGGAGAGTGCACTGTGACTTGTGTTTCGCCCTGCTAAGCAGTGCACCATGACTGTGTTTGTCCTGCTGAGCAGTGCACCATGACTCTGTTGTGTGCTACTGAGCAGTACTGCGCTGTAAGTGCTTCTTCTGCTGGGCAGTGACGCATTGTGACTGTGCTGAGCACAAGTGCACTGTAACTGTGTCTTGTTCTGCTGAGCAGGAGTGCACTGCTTTCTTCTGCTGAGCATGATTACACCGTCACTGTGTCTTGTCCTGCTGAGCACGAGTGCGCTGTGACTGTGTCCTGTTCTGCTGAGCAGGAGTGCATGGCCGCGGGCGCCGACGGCTTTGCCACCAAGCCCTTCACCGTGCGCTCCCTGGCTGCGGAGATCGCACGCCTCACCGTCAGTGGCCGTCTGCTCCCTGACACCAGCAGCCGCCGCGGCAGCAGTGCGAACCTGCTCAGCAGCGACAGTCCCAACCTGCTCAGCAGCAGCAGTCCCAACCACCTACCCAGCAGCAGCAGTGCCAACATGCTCAGCAGCAGCAGTGCCAACCTGCTCAGCGGCAGCACCCGCTCCTCAACCGCCACCGCCGCCGCCACCGCCGCCGCCACCACAGTAGACGGCGCCAGCGCTGCTGCTGAGGGTGGGGGGGGCGAGCTCTCTGCCACTGCGGCGGCGGCAGGAGGGGTGGGGAGCAGGCATGGCAGCGGCAGCAGCAGTCGCGCTGGCTTGCTCTGGCCCCGCGAGCAGCATGGACGCAGTGGAGATGACAGCGGTTCACCGCGCAGTAGCGCTGCAGGCGCACAGGGTGCGACAGGCGAAATGACGGGCACAAGTGGGCAGCAGGGCAGCGTTGCGCAGGGGGCGGGCGAAGGGGCCCTGGTGAGTGCTGAATCATGTAAAGTTGAAGCTGACGTTGAAGAAAGAAATATTGGTGGTCACATGCACATGTGCACAGAGATGTGAGGGCATGCAGTTATGGATATGGGGTCGGTGGTGGTTGGCGGGCAGTTGCAGTTGCATGCCGATAGGCGTCAAATTGAAGTTTGGTCAGGGGGTGGCAAGTCTTGTGTGCTTACGAACGCAACCTCGTGGCGAAGGGCAGTCACCGTATGCCACCTGCTGCTGCTATGCTCCATGAGCATGCTGGAACGGGTAGTTCATGCTGTGCTCTTGTGTCTAAATTGGCATAACTGCATGCACTTTCGAGTTGCGGCTGTGTGTGCGTGTCCGTGGCATGCAACTGTCAGCAAACCTGAGTGGTAGACGATGCTGTGAGGAAAGCCTCTTTATAGTGCCTGATCACTGACGCGCTACCGCATATGCTTACAACCTGAACCCCCCCCCCCTCCCCACTTTGTGCGCCTGTGACGCCGCTTTGTTACTGCCAATGCTGTTCCCACCACCACCCCTCCCGCTGTGAAGTCGCACTCATCCAGCCATGGTGCACCAGCTCTTCCACCAGATCCCACACAGTGACTCTGGCGCCGCCACCCCTGTACGCCGTGCTAGCAACCAGTAGGCAGCAGGCAGCAGCAGCCGTAGCAGCAACTGGTGCAAAGTTGAAGGTGCCCCAGAGTAGCTGGTGCGGCGGCGGCGTCTGTGCTGCTCAGCAGCAGGCTTTGCTGCGGCCCGCATGCCACTGATTCGCCGCGCATGGCCGTTCTGGCGTGCACGCACCTGGCATGTGTGCACACGGCACCCTGGGTGTGAGTTGAAGTCAAAGTTGAAGTCACAGTTGAAGTTGAGGTGGTGGAGGCGCGCTGCACGTGCGCCCGCAGCAGGCGCAGCCGGCCGCCTACCTCTCCCCTCCGACTTGTGTAGCTTGCAAAAGCGCGGCCGGCGGGGGCCTCTGCTGAGTAAGCCTGCAGGTGGAGCGTAGCTCGAGCGTGAATTTGCAGCCCGCACTGGGTGCTTTCACTGCACATCCTGTGCCTTCTAGATAATCCCCCGAGGTTTCTGAGATGATGGCCCTTCTGGTGGCAGCACTGCGGCAGCATTGGCAAGGTGTGGCTCTTTTTGAGCTGCCTGGGCAAGGCTTTCAAAGCACAGCTACCGTGCAGAGCTGCTGTGCTGCCAGGAGGCGCCACACCCCACATCTATAGCCCCTTCAGTCACCTGCTGAGCACAGTTTCCAAGTTGTGCTGAGCACCGTGTGGCAGCACAGTTGCAAGGTGTGTGCGCAGGACCGTGTTGGAGGCGCCTGGGCGCAGGCTTGCCGGCCGAGCTTCGGCGTGTTTGGCACGCTGCAAGGCTACTGCAGATGGGGTGGTTTAAGTTCTGCCACCAGTGCAGGCGGCCACATCTCTAGCGGGCGCGCCTGGCGGTGCTGTGTCAGTAGTACCTGGCATATATCGCACTTGAAGTAGCTGCTAGTTGAAGTGCCGAGTGCCCCAAACAAGGTGGTGGTGCTCGGCAGCACACACGCGCCTGTAGCAGAGCAGCGGTGGAAGCAGGGGTCACAGGCACCTGCGCGCATGCCACTTCGACTGGCTGCGCGGTTGTGCCGCGGCGGGCCCATGCCACACATTTCAGTCACGTTCACACACGTGTCCATGTGTAGGGGCAGCAGTTCACGCACGTGTGGCCACCTGTAGGGGCTGCAGTGCACCACCTGCCAGACATAGGTGTGCGGCCGCAGTGGTCTGTGCCGGCCGCCACGATGGTGCAGACACGCATTACCCGCAGGCGTTCCGGTGTAACATGTACTTGGATTCGCACAGTGTGCAAGCGGCAGCGCATGGGCGACGCGCCAAAAACGCCATTGCATGTACACATTCGTCCATGGCCCCTGCCGCAAGCGCCTTGCGCAAAGCATGCGCCTGCACAGCTTTTGCTGCTGTGCCTGTTGCGTTCCAGATGCATGCACGCGGCCTCGCCCCTCGCCCCCTGTCTGCGGCCTCTCTACGGCTGCAGAAAAGGTGTGTTTGGAGATGATACACGGTAGACCGGATACTACGTACCGGTAGTTTTATTACTACGTACCGGTAGTATGCACTGTGGTTTATACTGCACCGGTATATATAACATACACATGGTATACTGGTGGGTTTGCACGCTGCCGCAACAGCCGCTACCTCTAGCTCGTTGTGGCATCAACTCTCTGTGATCCGGGGGGCACCTGTGGCACTGTTGGGTCCAAACACAGTGTCCGCAGCAGCCACTACCTCGCTCGTGGCTGCAGTCACCTTTCGCCATAGCGATATTTGCACTGGTGGGTGTGCAAAGGCCCATGGAGCATGAAGCAATGGTAGGAGTTTGCGCTACATCTACGGGAAAAAGTGGGCACCATGTTCACGCAATCCAGCGGCAGCAACCTTGCCAGCGGCAGCAACTCTGTGTGGCAGTTTGCACAGCCGGACAGGACACACCTTACTGCGTGCTTGGACCGCGGTGTGAATGGAAATTTAAGTGCGCATACTTCACACAAGTAGAACGCGCTTGGGCTAAACAGATCAAGCGCAACGCTTGCCGGTCGCAGTGCGGCTTTTTCCCTCTCGTTTGTACCATTACATGACATTAATTGGTATTGCAGCATATCACTTCACAGAAGTATGATTATACCATGACACCACCAGATGTAGCGCTGCACACAGAACACACAGCACACACACAAAGGTTTGTCGGTTTGGATTGGGAAGCCAAGGCTTCACACCAGGTTAGACTTGAAAAAAACCCGAAGGGGGGTGGTGGTTCTGCAGCGCTGGCTGGAGGGGGTGACAATGGAATCTGGGAGCGAGGTAACCCAGGGGTAACGAGGAATGGACACGATTGGCGGCATGGTCATTGTGCAGGAGCGCATGGCGCTTGCCCGCTGCCACTGCTGCCAGTGGGTACCGCTGCTCAGCACATGATGCAGCGCGCAGTGCCCCAGCAGCGGCTGTCGCCGTGGGAAACAGATGTCATGAAAAACAGACGACGGTGCAGCGGCGCGCGCGCGGCCACTGGGGCGGTGCCCCCCGAGGGTCGCTCGTGACAGGTCGCTTCCACATACAGGATAGTGGGAGTAACGAGAGACCAAGGTGTGAAAAGGGTGACATGAACGCACGGCGGACTGCTGCCGGGAAACGTGGGCACCAGGGCTGCTGCTTGTTGAGGAGCAAGGCCAGTGAGAGGGACGAGTGTGACGGCTGACAAGTCGGCGCGGCCTGGCATTCCAACCGTAGTCAGTGCCGCTGTTTCTGTGGGATGCGCTTCAGATTGTGCGCCGCACGGTTCCATTCGAGTTGGTGGCGCCCAAGGCGGACGTGCGCTTGTGGGGGCGGGTGTTACGGCACACAAGAGTCAGAGCCCGGGCGTCGTGCTCCGACCGCAGTCAGCCGCCGCTGTGTCTGGTGCCCTTTTGTGGCGCGGTCTTGTGAGGCGGGCTGGCGGGGGCAGGGGCAGTGCCGTGCTGCACAAACTGCTCAGCAGCATACAGCAAAAGCGAGCAGAGGGGGCAAGCTCAGCACAGAGCCTTACTGCAGCTGGTGGCAACTAAAATGTTCCCGTGCTGTGCTTGGTCCATGCCTGCCATAGCCGTGGTGTACAAAGTGCCAACTAGATGCGCAGCATACAACTCAATAGCTGTGCCTGTGAGCTGCAGGCGTTGTGCGGCATGTGCGGTGCGAGTGACGTGCACTTCCGTACATGGCTGTGCGCAGCTGCAGGTTGCATGGGCGGGCTGCATGGCGTGTGCGCGAACACTTGCCTTGTGGTCCACGATACGCTGGAACGGGGTGTAGGCCCTGTAGCAAAGCGCTGCGTGCACAGACGCAAAACAGGCACCAGGCACCACATGCCAGTCAGAACAGCAAGAACCAAAACATTTGTTGTATGGTAGTCGGGATGTCGGGCATGGACGCGGCTGGTACTATGGTTTCCTTGGGTAAGACGCACGGCATTACAGCCCGACCACGTGAGATGCCAATACACGCCAACAAAAATGGGAAATGCCTAACAGTCTCCGTCTACATATCCAGAAGGCGCGGCATGTGGCACCAATGCAGAGCTGCGCAGTGGTGGCGGGCGCACTGGAAGTGGCTCTCTGTAGCAGGGCTGTGCTGCACATGGCCAGCTCCCCGAGGGGTTACAGGCGAGGGCATCGCGCAGGCATGCATGCGCAGTGTGAAAACAGGGCTACAGACCAGTAGTACTTCAGAGCTCAGCTAGTTTCGGTGGGTACACATCAAGTATGTTGTGCCAATACATGCCAGGAATCAAAAGGCATGCGCGCGTGAGACGGCTAGAAAACCACACGCCAGCCGTATCAATTTTATTTGTCCTCCCATACTCCGCGGCATGAGGCACGATTGCATAGGTGTACAGTGGGTTTGCACAGCAATAGTGGCATGCCCGAGCACAGCCGCAAGTTAAATCAATTTACATAAGATGCTGCCAGCTCTTGGGCTCACAGGCGAGTGCATGGCGGACCACTGTGCAAGCATGCACACACAGTGCGAGAAAGGGTGTGCAAGTGCCCGGGAGTAGGTGAGCAGGCGTGTTGCTGGGAGAGGGCTTAACTGCAGCACGCACGTGTGAGTAGTGTACAGTGTGAATAGTGTACAAACACAGTACTATTGCACTTGTTCTTCTGCGAACAGATGGATGTGAGAGGGCTGGTTCTGGTATTGTTTTAGCTTTTTTCCGGCCTGGCTTACCTCCCATGGCCAGCACCTTCAGTACGCACACCACCAAAAACACAACCTGCGGCGGCAGAAAACAACAGTCATGGCATCATAAGCTGTGCATGCGACGGCGTGCCACCAGGCCGGTTCAAGCATACTCATACTCAGAGTCACACAGCGCAATGATAGCGAGTGTGGGGAGCACCGAGCCACAACACACGGCCTGCATGACGCAGCAGGCATGCCCTCCACCCATGTCGTGACATGTTGTGATGCAGCTGGAGATGCTGTCAGCACTGGGCCGCACGTGGCCCTCGCTTCACCGCCGAACACGTGCACAAATAGCTGGAAGCAGTTAATCAACGGAATTTGACGCTGCATCGTTGCAAGCAAATTATTGGCTGCCGTGATGAATCACGGACCTGCCAGGCAGTGGAAGCAACTAGGCTGGGCGCGACGGTGGCTTGCGGCAGTCCCTGGATCAGGAAAACCATGCAGTCCCCAAGGGGCTCCCCCAACCAGTCACGATGATCAACGTCAACACCAAACTCTTTTACCACCTGCGGGTGGCACAGGCGGTGGGCGGGAGCATGTCGTGTCAGCAGCTGCTGCGGGCCGCACGAGCAGCACTAGCCGTACCTACAGCTCTTTTACTTTGATGTGTGGTACAGGGTTTACATGTGGCTTGTAACTATGAAGTACTTCAGAAGTGTTTTTTACCCTTTGGTACAACACTCCGGACTGCAGACCGGACACAGACCGCCATGTGGTGCTGACACAGAAGAACATCACACACGCTCCGCACTTGCAAGCCCAACAAAGCCCTAATTGCGAAGATAACAAATAAGGTTATTCTCCACTCCTAATAGTGGTGCTTTACACGTGTATGACATGTACAGTACACATCCAGTGTGATGTACCTCTACGTAAGGGTATGCGCCTGGCCCGGCGTCCAATCCTGCAGTGCGTAAACCATGCAGGGCCCGCAATTTCGTACTACTGCAGGGCATGACATGGCAGCTGAAATGCCTCACAACGGCGCGTCACCGGGCGTGCGTGTGCAAGTGGCGCAGACTCTGCAGGGCACGTGTCCAGTGATCGGACACATTGCGGCTGCCAAACCAATGCCCCCTACACAGGCACAGTGTGGATTATGCTGCTACTCCACAGCCTAGCGTTTGAACCGGTCCTTGTGTGCTGAGCACAGTTCATGGTCTCAGTGGCACCGCCAGACTGTGCCTGGGCCCAGGAGCTAGACAGATACCACAAATCCGGGTGGAGAGCGGCACCATCGTTTTTGATGCCACAGCATGCTAACTACCTCGAAGTGTTATTTCAGCAGGCATTTACCTCACAATGGTGTGCTGTAAATGGGAGTGCTGAGCATTTAAGGGGGGGCGCACACCTGGTTCTTGTTCCCGCACCGCGCTGAAGTCACGTAATGGCCGTAGCCAGGGAAATTCAGCTGCGTTGCGGCAGAAGCAGACAGCAGTAGCAGCAGCAGCAGGAGCGGACAGCAGCAGCAGCAACAGCAGCAGCAGCAACAGCAGCAGCAGCAGCAGCAGCAGTGGCAGCAGCAGCCGCAGTATCAGCAGCAGCAACAGCCACCAGCGGTGGGACGCTGGTGAGGTCGGAGTGGCACAGAGACGTGTCACTTGACAGCATGTGGTACAGTACTTGGCGCTAGGATCAGGTCTGCCCAACAGCAGCACACACCAGGAGGCTGCGTCTTGCGGCGTCCATTTTTTCTTTCCGTGACATGGGCAGGGCGAGGCGCAGCATTCGCTTTATATGAGTCTCAGAGTCTCTGTTTTTGTCAAAACATTCACCGCATTGCACGTGTTGTCGCAAGGTGCACTGGACGCTGGCAAGTAGTCGCGTGAGCGCAGCTACAAGCTAATGAGAGGCATGCCGCTGAGCGTTAATTTGGCCTGCGCGCAGCCACAACTTCACATGGCTAATCCAAGTAGCCAGTTGTCCACACAAAGGCGGTTGTGCGCACAATGCCAGGCGGAAAACGAAGTGGCTGTGCATCGGTCGCTGGTGGCCTGTTCTTTTGCATGGTGCTTGCAGCGTGGCTATCGCTTACCGTGGTGGTTACGGTGAACTGGTTGTCGCCGATCCAGTCCCTGCTGTAGCGAAGCTTGTCGAGCCTGCAGTGAGCGCAGCAGTGCGTCCGCAACGCGGCCACGTAAGGACGTTGTAGTGACCCTGTGTGCAACATTTGAACTTGACATCTCATGGCAGACTTGCTTGTCGAGAGAGGTGGACCCTGCACCAGACGAGCTAAAATGATTCAATAGTGCACTTCAATCGTGGTACCGTTAATCCTACTTGTTTGCTTTGAGAGCCAAATGTTATCGGCAACGGCCGCTGACAGTAGCTGAGAGCAAACACTTCTTCGCAAGAGGTACTACAGTAGTACTTCCGAAGTACTTCAGAAGTACCTGGTAGTAGGTACACGGGTTTGGAGTGGCAGCCGGAGGCTTCCGTGGGGGCCGAGCACAGGCCCCAGTACTGGTCCTAGCAACATGGAGGCGGGCGGACGTCATGAAGGCATCAGCCCGTGAAGGCTCCAGATCCAGATTGTTACACCGGTGGCGAACGGAGAACAGGGCCCAAAGGATTTCCGAAGCTGGCTCACCCTAGCTAGTCCGAGCGTGGGCATGGCCTGCGGGGTACGGCTAAATAAAATGCCAACTATTTAACTTACATGAATTTTGGCTGTAACTTCGCTTGCGGGAGTTCCCCCCTACGGTGTTTGTTTCGCAAAATTTGTGGCATTTGTCTCTTGTGTTTGAAGGTAACGAAAAATCCACGCGGCCAGTCCCAAGTAAAGAAAACCTAAAATGTTGCTAAGCCAAGGTACATCAATGGCTGAGGCAAAATGCCAGGCCAAAGCCCCTGGAATGGTTCGTGCGAACCGACTGATCCCCAAAACCTTGTGCCGGCCAGTAGCCATAATGGCCAAAGATGCTTGAGAAAACACTGTGCCAGCAAAGGCTTCCTTGGCGTGCTTGGACCCCTCAACGAGGTCAATAATTATAATTGTTGTAATATGTAAACGTACAGCTATAGTAACACTTCAGTAAGTATAATAACAAGGCAGGTGCGCGCAAGCAAGCTTACCAGTGCAGGCGAGGCAGCTCCACGTCAATGTCGAAAAGCGTCCCCTCGGTGCGCATCACCGCCGCGCCCAGCTGGTACTCCTCCTTGCGGTTGACAAAGTAGACGGCCGAGTAGCCCCTGCCGCACATGGTGTTTGCCAGCTCCACAATGCGAGACTGGCCTGCCCGCCCACACGGTGGCGCAGCGGCAAAGCGGCAGACCGCACAAGCGAGGGTGAGGGTGGCAGGCAAGACAGTAGCGAGCATGCCCGCCACCGTCTTATGGGCCTTGCGGCAGTTGACAACCCATGATGTATGCGACACCGCGACCCGACAGCGCTCACTATTCACAATGCCCCGCGCCAGCAAAGCTCCCGCCAGCAACAGCAGAAACAAAATAAAAAACAAACAATCGAACGAAGCATACTTCTAGTGGTACCAAAAAAACACGCAAGAACCAAACAAAGATAAATACGAAAAAAGACGCTAGGGACCCCACACGCTCACCGTTCACGATGTCCCCCGCCAGCAGAACTCCCACCGGCGGCTCTGCGGAGCCCGGGCCATCTGCATATAGTGGAGTGGTCACCCAGCGCACGAGCGTCTCTTCCCCTGTCACGCGCGGGTCGTGTGCGCTGAGAGGGGTTGTGGGGTACAGGCGGTCCACCAGACGTGGGATGTTGGACTCCACCAGAACAGACGCGTTCATGGTGGCCCTGTTACAGCAGGTAGGAACCACATAAGAGCAGGCGGTGGTTAGGGGTGGGGGTGGGGTGGGCACTGAACCCGGGACACACGAAAAGTCCTACAAGCCCTATTGCAATTTGATTGATTTGTGGGTTCATGGTGGCCCTGGCACAGTCGGTGAGGCGGGGTGGGAACCACAAGAGCAGGTTTTGGCTGGGGGTGTGGGGGTGGGTGGGTGGGGGGCACAGAGTCCAAACGCACATGAAAACCCCTACAAACCCTATTGCCAACCCTGGTCGGCTGTGGACACAGAGCCCTGTCCACGTGGAAACGCCCACAAACCCTTTTGGCACCCCTATTGGATTGAAAGAAACCTAAAAAGTTGCTAAGCCCAGATACTGCCGTGGCTGGGGCAAAATGCCAGGCCGAAGCCTGTGGGGT
>JAULBY010043531.1:0-13016 GCA_032358315.1 Ophiocytium majus
CAGCCAGCTGCATCGGCAGCAGCAGACTGCATGCATGCGCATACGCAAGCAAAGCCACAAGCTTGCGCAGCCTTCCTACAAAGGCAGCGGCGGCACAAGCGGCGCCTTGCACGCGCGCGACGTTGCAGTGCTGCTGCAGAGGTTGCAGGCAAACGCATTTGCGCGCAGACTCACCATGGGGCCCGGCGCCACGAAGGCGGTCGCGGAGGCCACCAGGGCCAGGGCAAGCACGGCGACGGCCTTCATGGTTGAAAAGTGCTGTTCAGGAAGCTGAAAAGCAGAGTGAGTGAATGGGAGGCACGGGCAAGCAAGCCAGGGACACGAGCAGCAGCGCAGCCTCTCTGCAACGCACGCGTTTTATCGCCTTGGTGAATGCGCGCGTCAGCCATGCACCTGTTCGCGTGGTTTCAGCCTGCGGAGCGTCACGCTCTCATTGAAACTCAAGTGACTCACGTCATGATCCGTTGCCGGCCGTTTCAGTTGCTGTCCACACAACACAGCTGGACGCGGCAGACAGGAGGAGAGGTGGGTTTCACGCACGCCATAGGCCTCGCTCCCAGGACAACACCAGCCCCGCCAGCTGCTGGCGCCCTCTCTCTCGTTGTGCCGGGGCTGCACTGCCCCACTGCAAGACCGCGAAACCTGAATTTTGTTGTGGTCTGCTGTACAGCGTTTGTGACCCACGCGTGCATGGGTTGCCCAAGATCAGATCGACGGGTGCGACGTGTCCTGTCCTCATGGCGTTGCAGATGGAGAGCTGATATGGCGGAAGCTGCTGGCAGTGCTGTTCCTGGAGGTGCGATTCCTGTTGATGCGGTTGACCACATCGCAGCCCCCCGGCAGCAAGGAAGGGCTCCATTCTATGCAGCCGAGAACAGTGCGGCGAGGTGCTGCCCAGTGAAAGATGGAGGACAGGCAGGTCCTGGAGCTGGCGGACCTGAACCCAGTGTAGGCCCGCTACAGCACATACTTGCAACCCTCACCTCCCAGCGGACGCAGGTGCAGGCGCGAGCAGGTGAGCAGTGCTCCCGTTTGAAGCATGTGCCCTCATGGGGAACCAGAACCATACATTGGCGTACTTTTCTTCACCGGCGGTTTGCTTGAGCAGTTGGGTGGTAGCAAACGGCCTCACCAACGCTCCACGCCCCTTGTTTCACCCATCTTGTGGCACCCACCTGTGCTTCAGCTGTGACCCTGTGCAGGGGCTTTGTGCCTTGCTGCTGATGTAGCACCGGCTGCAGCGCTGTCTATTTTGTCACTTCCTGCTGATGTACTGCTAATAGTAGTACAGCTGTACATGGTTCATGCGGGCGTCTGCGCAGTTGCACCCTTGCTGATGCTGCCAGGGCACTTGTGCATGCAGTCGCCCGCCACATGCATGGTGTGGTTGAATTTGGTGCGCTGCCCGCTCGCCGTGGCTTGGTGCCTAGCCTGCCATCCTTTGAGGGCCTGTGCCAACTGGCAATGGCACTGCTGGTGCTGCACCCGCAGGTGACAAGGAGAGCAGACCCGTATCAGGCACTCCTGTGCTACTCTAGCAGTAGAGTTATGCAGAGCATACTACATACTTCGATGTCTATGTACACAAATCAAATATACTACTGTGCAGTGTATACATGCTGACATTGTGCAGCCCAATGTGCATGCCACCAGTAGCCCGGCTCTGAAAGCATGAACCGCTGTTATTCAGGCACTGGTGCCGCAAGCGCAAGGGATGGATGCTGTATGGCACCGAACTCCCCTAGCATCCTACTGGAAGTCTCACAGTAAGCAAGCCCAAAGTACATGCCTGCTGCCGCCGCTGGTACTATTGCCTGGTTGCACACTCAGATTGCACGTGCATGCTGCTGTACGAAAACTCATCTAGGAGCGATAAACTCTAGGTCTCCCCACCGGTAGGGGCCGTCACCCTGGGCGGACCCGTGCAAGGGGGTGAACAACGCAAAGATGGCGCCTAAGAAGAAGCAGCCAATCTCGCACCTACCGAAGCGCGGATTCCATCATAGAGATGTGGTGCATTCAAGTGGGGGCTGCAGGCACCGTGGCTGAAGCTGACTTACTATATGGTGCATTTACCGCCTTTTGTCCTCAACTTTGGCAGTTTCTAACATAATTAACATGTCACCGCTAAACACCTACTTTTTGTGCTCTGAAACATGTGTGTGCCCGCACGGACACAATGTCACAGCATCCGTTGACCACGGGTGTATTACGTCACAAAGTAGCTTTGCGCGAGCGCTCTTTTAAAAATGGCACTGTATTTGGAAACTGAATGTGTTGTAGGGACATGATGACATGGTTGGAACATGGCATGCCCCTGCCTCAGTGCTTCGTGGTTGCAAGGCAGTCTCTGTGGCACAGTGGCATGCTCTTGCCTTACTTGACTTGGCCATTAAATGCTTCACGGGTGCCGTATCATGGCGCCGTTTTGCACTGACGGCTGTGCACGTTGGCCTTGGTTGCACCTGCCAGGAGGAGGGGCTGTGTTTCTGTATCATACTTCAAGTACTTCGAAGCAGTTGTCTGCGCATGTGTGCCACCACTGCATCAAAGTACTCATTAATGCGCACCTGCACTGCATTGCTATGCGTTGCGGCCAGCGTATTGTGTACGCGCGCATCACCGGCTGCCTTCGATTCAGGGGCATCCGCAGCATTCTCAAGGAGGGACAACACACGGGGTTTCGCTGCAACCTTGTGCATGGTCACCAGGCGGGCACCAGCTATTTTTTCAATTTATTGGTTTTATGATACCACTAGTAGTATCATGGTATTCATTACTGAAATTGCTATGGCGGCAACGACCTGACGCTCCGCCGGGCACTCAAGGTGGAGCAGCAGGCCCTGAAGTTCCAGATGCTGCTGTGGAAAATACCACGTTGCGTCGCTTTGGGATGTGCGCAGTAGTGCTGTGCGTTTCTTCCGGCCCGGCGTGGCACATGGAGCCTCGTATGCTTGGGACCATGCCTCTGCTGGAGGCGAGTATCACTGAGACACGGCCCTTGGATGCAGTCTTTAGACTCGGTGCACTATATACTACTTTGAAGTTGTATGTACTACTTCAAGTGTGAAGTACCACTATAGTGTATGGTAACCACATGCTGTGGTTCATCCATGCCTGAAAAGCACGCATGTTGAAGTTACTTCTGTAGTAGTTTTTTTCAAGTCCCACTATTGAAGTGCATCTTGGTGGGCTGCGCTGGGCGGTCCTGGGAGTGGCACACAATGATTGAAAAACTCAACCAAGTTACTGAAGCAATGACCACACATGATGCGATGGTCGTTGTGGTGCGATCGCAGCGCTGCTGCTGCTTGTGCTGCTGCTGATGCCGTCTTCAGCAAAGTTATGTGACACAGCAGCCGTGCAGGACTGCTCAGCGCGCGCGCGTGCACATGGCTGCACGGCCATGAATGCGGCACCTTGTAAACATACGAAGTATACATCTGATGTATATCAGCGCAAGTTGCATCATGGGGGGGAGCCGGTCACTTGGTGCATACTACCTCAAGTATCACAGTAGTACTTTTGTTGAGGTACACCATACATACTTCTACTGAAGTACTTCAACGCAAGATGGAGTTGTACATTCATGCAGACGAATATAAGATAGGCACATGAGAAGGGGCCAGGCGTCTCACACGTGTGCACGCGAGCTGCAGGCATCAGGTACATAGGTACGCACCTCGGGGGGCGCGAAGAGATGCAGCAATGATAGTAGTATACCGGTGTTGATCCGCACGATTCTGTACACTGTGAAGGACCACACGCTGGCAGCCATCTGCCGCAGCACCACGTGCCGCACGGCAGCAGCACCATGCTGCCACTACGCCGGGGGGGGGCAGCAAAAATCTGCCGTCGCACTTGCGACAGCATTTACGAAAAGTATGGCTATACAGCTCGCAGTTGACGTGCACGGCTGCACCCAAAGCGAGCTTGCGGGCACACTTGCCCGGCGCTGCGCATGCCAAAAACCGCGCGCATGGTGGGGGTGCCGCAGCAGCCAGCATCGGTGCGCCAGCACCGCAGCACTGCGCCGCGCGCGCCCTGCGCACCTAGTCATCGCCGCGTGGCACGCGCTGAGCTCAGCTGAGCAGCACAGGCGCCTCCACGCCCCCGCGCTCAGTGCCCGAAGCGGCGCTGACGCAGCTGGTATGCGCTCAGCAGCACTGGCATTCCACCACCGGCATGCCGCCACCACCGGCATTCCACCACCGGCGTGTCGCCAACCAGCACTGGCATTCCACCACCGGCATGTCGCCAGCCAGCACTGGTATTCCACCACCGGCATGCCGCCAGCACTGGCATCCACCACCCGCATGCCGCCAGCACTGGCATACCACCACCGGCACGCCCCCCCCCCCCCACGCTTATTGCCCAAAGCGGCGCTGGCGCAGCTGGTACTGGCGCACAATGGCGGCCAAGTCCTCGCGGCGCACCTCTGGCCAGTGCTTGTCGAGGAAGAACATCTCCGTGTAGGCGAGCTGGTACAGGAGGAAGTTGCTGACGCGCCGCTCGCCGGACGTGCGGATGAGGACGTCGGGGTCGCCCACGTGGCGCGTGAGCAGCTGCGCACGCAGCGTCTCCTCGTCTGCGTGTTGTGTGTGGCGGTCAATCAGAGGGGGGAAATGTTGTAGCTGCAGAATGTATAGCACATTTGTTTGGTTTGCGTCCGCAAGCCACGCTACACGCGAACAACCATTAAAGCCTAACACGTTTCTTCATGTGTGGCGCGGGCAAGCGCCGCAGGGAAGGGGGCCAGGGGCGCCAGCAGCTGAGTGCGATGTTGCGTGGTTCCCGAGTGGCTCTGGGAGTCCAGATGCCTACTGCTGCACCAAGCTGCACGCGCACGGGCAAACTGGAATGCTGATGTAGGCTGTTTGTAGGGCGGTAACTGAGTAAGGTGTTACCGGTGAGGCATGTGGCGGACCAAAAAGCGAAACCATCGATTGACCCGCAACGTTTCTCGCGAGTAGCAGGCCAGGGTTGCGCTCGGCCTCTGCTGCGCAGCTCGCTGCTGCGTAAGTTAGCGCAGGGCCGGAGAATGGTTGCCCAGGACCCCGCGAATACTGTCTTCCTAAACCAACATGCAGCAATTGCGGGCGCAAGTTGGTGCTTAGAGGGCATGTGTGGCGAGTAAGGACAGACATGATGCTTTCATCAGCACGGGGCGAGCACGAATACCCCTGTGACCATGTCAGCGCTCGTGTTAACCAGGCACTGGTCATTAGGCTCCTGGGCGACTGCGTGCCTCATGGGATACTGTGTGTGTGCGGCTACACTTGGAACTGCTACCAGTGCGCGAGAGAGAGAGTGCCACACCTTGTCAGGTGCTGTACCAACTTGAAGCTGCTGCCAGCATCATCGATTATGGGAGAACAAGGTGGTGATACTCCATTTCATGTACTTCCAAGTAACTGTGTCCATGTTACAGCTGAGCTAATGCGGTGGGAACACGGTTTATGTGGCTTCTGACTTGAGCACCATACTGTACGGTGTACTGCCCGACCAAGCAGGTGGCGGATGAAAGTGACACCAGCCCTCCAATCCTAGGATTTTGCGGTTTTGCGTGAGCTTGATTGGACTCAAAGCCTGCGAGCGTTGCTGGCCGGTCACAGTCTGTGCGCCCTTGCTCAGACTGTGCGTGCCAACGTCACCGTGGCCTCGAGCTGCTATTGCTGCTAGATGCTGCTGTCGCTGCTGCTTGCAGCGGTCCCTGGGAAGACACCGGGATGCCATCTCTATGGCGTTAAAAAAACTACGCTTCCCGCTCGCAAACTCGCCGGAAACGCAAATTTGCCTGAGCTTCATCGTTGCTCATGATAATGCGCCTGCTACCACGTGTGTGCCTGTCAGGTGTGTGGTGGCAATTAGCTGTGCAAAAACAGGGTGTCACACTTCCTGCATGTGTGTCAGTGCTTGCCAAATAGGCATGCATCAGAGTGTGAATGGCAACATCGCTGCAAGAACTTTTGGTTCCCAGCTGCATGTGGCCATATGCCAACAAGCTACAATGCTAGCTGTTGTAAAAGCATACTGTACGTGAAGTATTAGGTTAGCCTTGCTACGTAGGTGTTGTAAACACAGCACAACTGCTGCTGCAGCACACGCGCTGCAAAACTTCCTGCTTTCCAGCACCCCAGCTACTTGCGCCGGGGCATACCGCGAGCCGTTCCACATGTACTACTGACTTTTTTTTTGTACTTGTACTTTTTACAAGCACCCAACCACTGGCGACATCCCCCACTCACCAATGCTCGATGGGTGCACGGTTCCGCACTGGACCTGCTCCGCAATGCGCCGACACGCGCCCACCAGCTCCTCCCTCCCCCCATAGCTCAGGCAGATGTTGAGCGTCAGGCCCGTGCACGCCGCCGTCGCCTGCTCTGCCTCCGCCACCGCCTCCCGCACAGACTCTGGCAACTGCGCACATGCAGCGCGCCGCACGCGGTCACAGCAGCAGGGGTTGTTGGTGCAGGGTGTAAAATGAGTTGTTTGGGCACATGCCATGCGGTTAACGGGGGTGGCGTGACCGCTGGCTGGGGCTCTGATGCGCACACCTGGTTTATGCGCTCACAAGGGCAGGGTGGACCCTAGCCAGCAGGCTGGTGCCTGCTTCGCCACCGCGCCAGATGATGCATGTTCATCTGGTGTGCTTGTGCCAGGGACTGGATGCCAGCCGCCGGTGTCTTGCTACTGCCGCCGGCACGCGCACACGGCAGACGTGCTGCTGTTGCTGCCGCTGCTGTGCGGAAGCCTCTGCCACGCATGCTGCCGGAATATCGGGACACAGGCCAGCCGCGTCGCCGCGTCCGCCGCCGCCGCCGCTGGTTCTTGTGCTGCCGCACCTGCCACCTGCTCCCACATACCACCACCGCTACTGCCGCTGCTGAGCAACAAACTATGCAGCAGCGGCACCCGCCACACCAGCAGCGGGCGCGCACCTGCTCCAAAGACGCATGAGCGCGCGCACGCAATACTTCAGAACCCTGTAATTTAGTCAACAACTCATTCATGTAACTTACTACTGCAGCAGTTCTTTTTTGGAATTTATACCGGTATGTATGGAAGACTTGAAAAGGTGGGCGGCGCGGCGCGCACCTTCTCCGGCGACGTCACGAGCGCGCGCACGCGCACGTTGCGCTCGCGCGCGTCGTCGCGGAAGCGCCGGCAGTACTCGCACAGCGTGCCCATCAGCGCGTCCACCTCGCGCGGGTCGCGCCGCCAGTTCTCCGTGGAGAACGCAAACACGGTCAGCACCGCCGCGCCCTCCTCCGCGCACCACCCCACAAAGTCCGCCAGGACCTTCCCGCCCTCCGCGTGCCCCTGCACGGCGCGCAAGGGGGTGCGTGCGTCAGCCGCGGCACCGGGGGAGTTGGTGTTGATGGGGGGGGTATGGAGGTGATGCTAAGGCGGCGGCTGGTGTTTGTGGGGGTTTCGGGGGCGGCAGGTGCGCGGTGTGTTGAGCCGTGGCTGGGCAGAGGTGGATGGGTGGGTGGCAGGCGGTTGGGCGCGGAGCGCATGCATGGAGGCGAATGGGCCAGGTGAGCGTGCACTGTTTATTCGCTGGTTCGCCCTTGTTCAGGTCAAGAGTGTGCCGCGACTGTGACTTGGCTGGAGCTGCCAGCGGTGTTCTTGCCATGGACTGGCATCATAATGGTCACCACATGACGGCAATTGGGCAAAGGGAAGAAGCCAGTTGGTCCGGCTTCATATGTGGAACGTCACTGCTGCAGCAACCAACGCTGATGCACAATAATTGCATATTCAACTTGCCCAACCAAGATCGGTGATTGCACCGAATGACACTGGGAAGCAGGAATTTCATGTGCAACGACACTGTGGTGGAGGGGAGCAGCACTCACCTTCATTGGGTCCCCATGCACAGCCTTGCCATAGCGCCTGTTGCCATCCATAATGACAGCAATGTGCTGTGGTGGTGGTGCCGTGCACACACTATCACTGTCATTTCGTCTTTGCCGCACCTCCGTGCCTTCCGTGCACGGTGGTGCCCTGCAGCAGCAGGCAAAGGTGGCGCACAAGCACCATGCGTCCATAGTCCTTCAGAGTTCCGTAAGAAACAGCGCCCCTTCTATTTGTCATTGGGCGCCAACACAGCGCTCCATGTCTGCAGCAAACTGGGTGCACAATACACGTACAGCGCATGAAAACGCATCTTACACGCACCAAACATGTACAGCAATTGCACAGTGTGTGCTCTCCTGCTGCTGAGCAGCTCTGCTGATGTTCCCGCCCAAACCCGGCAAGTGGAGGTGGGCCCACCTGAATTTTTCAATCCCGTGCGGCGCCAACCGATCTGCGCAGCAGAAGCCGCCGCCTGCTCCGCAGCTGTCACCGGAGCCGCCGCCATCCACCGCCTTTACAGGCTGGGCCAACTGGGTGGTCACCCATCCATACCAGGCTTTCCCCAGGTGCCTGCTTGCCCAGCCAAGCAGCCGCTCGCCGAGCGCGAGGGTGATGGCGACTCCCGCCGCCACCGACGCCAACCAGAGGGCAAGCAGCACATGCAAGGGGTACGGCAAGGCCGGCAGCGAGCAGGGCGGGCAGTCGCAGCGGCTTGCCCAGAACGTGAAGTTGTGGTCCATCGTAGTGGGACGCGTGGGCGCAGGGAGGCAATCCCAGAGCTCTAAGGCAATCCCCAAGGTGGGCTGCTGCGAGGCGCAGCGGGCGCAGTGCTGTTGTGCCTTCAAGCCTGGCTCGGCTGCGCTTCAGCCAGCCATGGCGCCTCGCAGCGACTGCCGGCACAGCAGTCTTCTTTGATATTTTTTTTTTGATTCAGATCGATCATCCAGCTTTTTTTTCCGAAATGTTAATGATCATGTTCAACCGTGATCAGTCCTCCTTTTTAAAAAAGCCTCCGCCGGCGGCACCTCGCCACTCGAAATCAGCTGCGTCAGCCACGCGACCACCTAGTGCACCGCGCCTGGCACCATAGTCTTCACCGACCCTGCCCTCTCGATCTCCAGGTGCGACCGGAAGCTGATTCTAGTGGCGCAGCGGTACCAGTGGATCGGTGATGAGTGAGCTCGAGGAGCAACAGCAGGCCCAGCAACGACATGAGACCGAGGGTGCTCTGCCGAATGGCCATGGTGGCGCTGGAGGGGACGGCGAGGCGTACGAGAACGGGGAGGAGGACTACGACTCCGAGTACTGCGAGGAGATACCGGACGAGGAGAAGACGCCCTGTGTGATTCTGCTGGGCTACCTGGGCGCTGGCAAGACGACTTTGGTCAATTACATCCTCAAGGAGCAACGGGACCTCAAGATCTGTGTGATCGAGAACGAGTTCGGAGCGGTGAGTGGTGGCGCTCGGTGCCTGTGCACTAGGCCCTGTACTTTGGGCCAGCCTGTGCTGCAACTCGCTGCCAGCTGGCTTCGCCATTGGCGCAAGGGGGGCCGCAGTTGAGTTTGTGTCACAGTTGATACGTCAGTTGGCGACAGAATGTCACTTCAGCGACACCACGCTTCGTTGTCACCACTCTCCGGTGTGCTTTTGCTTTGGATGCCGTGGCAGCTGGTAGCCTGCCAGGCGGTATGCTGGCTGCCCTGTGCGTGCCGTGGTGCATGCTGGCACAAGCTGGCAGGCAGCATTGCGTCTCCTATCCCCCCGAACCACCCTCCGAACTCTCGCATGCCAACCAGCGCCTGTGCCACCACCACCACGACAACTGTGCGCCAAGACGCCAGCCCACCTCTATCGTCATTATTGCTGCACCAGTGCACGTCCCTGGTCCCTTGCGCCAACTTGCCGGTTCGCAGTGCTGCTGCGCCAACACCCTCTGCCACTGACCACACCACGGCCTGCGCAACCTTGCATTCGTTGCCGCCTTGGGGTGCCGCGTCGTGCGCGCCCGCCGCCCACCAGGTGTCTATCGACGACGACCTTGTGAGCGAAAATGTGCGGGAGAGCGAGGACGTGGTGGTCATGGACAACGGCTGTGTGTGCTGCACGGTCAGAGGAGACTTGGTGAGTCCACAGCCGCTGCGCCCGCACTCGTGCACGCAAGACGGCGGCTGTGGGCGCGTAACACACTGCCGCGGCCGCCAACACCAACCAGCATCACCGAGTACACCTGTGACTTTTTCCACACACCCGATTGGCAATATAGGCTGCATGTAGTTGGGTGTGCCAGGCAGAGGCATGCGCATGTGTGCGCATGGAATGTCTCAGCAGCGGCTGTGGCGGCGGCACTGCTGCGCCTCTGCTGCTGCCGCCGGGCGCGCAGGTCAAGACGCTGCTGGGATTCGCGCAGAAGCGCAAGGTGTTTGACTATGTGCTGCTGGAGACCACGGGCCTGGCGGATCCCAGCCCCATTGTCAGGTGAGCTGCGGCAACGCTGCTTCTGCTGAGCAATGCAGCATGACTGGCACACTGCATGCTTTCCTGGGCAGCCCAGACGCCTTTGAACTGCATGAATCTCATACAGAACTGTCGGAATTCGAAGTATGGAGTTCAAGACCATTGGCAGTCGTGTCGCTGCGCAGTTAAACAAGAGTAAAAAGTACGGCAGCCGCCTTGTGGCGCTGGAGTGTGTGACAAGCTTGTTTGTGAATCGTACAAGCTGTGCCAGCTTTTTTAAACCCAAAAGCGCCTCGTACACTGCTGATGGTGCTGTGGTTGCCTAGGTTACACTGACACGCGCAAGTACACGCCTCATGCTGGCTATGCACCCTACGCCCCCACGACCGCAGCACGTGCATCCTGTCCCACGGCCAGCCTCATCCTAGCTGATACGATGGCCGCCCCTCAACACACTCTACCGCTTGCTGCGCACACCAAACATGCACGCGCCATGCAGCGGCGGCGCCACGACTGAGCCCTGCAGTTGCTGCTGCTGCTGGTGCTGGTGGTGCTGCTGCTGGTGGTGCTGCTGGTGGTGGTGCTGCTGCTGCTGCTGCTGCTGCGGCTGGTGGTGGTGGTGGCGGTGATGGTGGTGGTGGCGGCGGTCGCCGCGTGCACAGCACTTTCAACCTGGAGCAGGAGGTGAATGACCTGTACCGCATCGACTCCATCATCTGCGTGGTGGACGCCAAGCACATTGGCGTGCAGGTCAGAAGGGAGCCGGAGGAGGAGGGCAAGGTCAACGAGGCCGCGCAGCAGCTGGCGTTTGCCGACAAGTGAGTGTTTCGCATGCTCGTCAACTGGTACAGACGGGGGGGGGGGGGGGGGGGGGGGGGAGTCATGGGCCAAGGGCTGTGCAGCACTGGGCGGCTTGCGTGTGCCTCAGCCTTGGCACTGTCGCTAGCACGAAGGGGAGGCCACACTGCCGGCCTGGTGCACACGCCCAACCGACATGGCAAGTGCTAGAGCACCTGGTTTCAAACAGGCGCAGTGTATCCACATTAAATGTGCAGGGGCACACACGGCACTTGTGGGTGTATTTTATGCCTGCTGCTCAGCAGCACTTTTGACCGCACCCCGTCGCGGGCAGCGCTGCAGCCGTCATGTCTGGTAGCTAGCCAGCTGCAGCAGCGCCAGCCACCCGGCGCGTTTCACATGTTTGCAGGCAGAGGCTAGCACTCACACAGCATGCTGCTGCGCGTCTGCGCTGTGCACGGTCGTCTGGGGCCACCTGTGCTGCGCCGCTGCTGCGTGTTGGGGGGGGGGTGGCGGCAGGGTGCTGCTGAACAAGGTGGACCTTGTCACTAGGGAGGAGCTGGAGGACGCGCGCAAGCAGATATCGTCGATCAACGCCTTTGCGGAGGTCATCGAGACCAAAAAATCAACGGCGCCCATCAAGCAGGTGCGTGGCGCGCCGCTCGCACATTTTTGCAGCACAGACGCACATTCTGCTCGTTGCTGTACTGTAGGCTATTAGTACCTCCTTATTCTTACTTCAAGTATGTGGTAGCTTATTGATTTGCGCTCGTGGGCGTGCAAGAACCCAGTCATTGGCCTCCCTTGACCTGAATTTCATTCATGAAATTCGTAGGTGAGCTGCCAATACCAGCAAGTGCATTCCCGGCACTACTAGTGGTGGCAGCAGTGGAGTTACAAAGACATCGGCTTGGCGCCTGTGACAGGCGCGTGCCGCGCCACTCACGTGTGCTGCAGGGAGTCACTGTACTTCTCTTAGTATTGTTATTATTATGTGTCAAGTTGCACTTGGTATAGTGGTGGTGGTAGCGGCAGTGGACATACTTCAGAAGTACAAAAATAAAGGTGGCTTGAGCCTGTGATGCTGGCACTTTCCATACCCAACTGCCAGCCCAGCGCTGGTCTGCACACCAAGGAGTGTGTGTGCGGTGGTGACAACCCTGCTAGCCAGACACCAAATGCCTAGCTGGAGCCTGCTGGGCCGCTGACAAGTATCGTACACACAGGGTGCAAGGCGAGCCTGTCAGGCATGCAAGCAACTGGAGCCATTTGCTGCTGGCTGGCCCAAGCTCCAGCTCGTCGTAGATGTTGCGCAGGGCAGCGGTTGGTCTTAGCAAGTCGCGATCACCCTGCTGCAGTCTGTGGCGGCGGTATGTTAGCATGTATTGATCTGAACATTGAGGTTGTAAACTGTCCGTCTTTGAGCACCAATACTTTCTCCACGGCATGCAGCCGGGCTTTGTTAGCAAAGCCCCTGTGATGGTAGTACACTCGTGTACTGCAACACATCAACAGAAGCAGTGAGCACCGCAAATTTTGAGCACAGGTGTGGTTTATCCAGATGTGCACGTCTGTGTGCACTTGAGGTGCTAGCCATGGTGCTGGATGCTGCAACTCCTGCTGCTCTTACATAAAAGTCACAAGAAGTGGTACATCTGTTCTGTATTTGAAGTCGTACCGGGGGTTAAAACCCGTTCCTGTACCCTGAAGTTGAAGTTGCACCTTCAGTTGGAAGTCTTACAAACTTCCCAAATGACTCCAACACAAGCCATGCGTTATCCCTTTCGCAGTCTCTGTCTGCCTGCCTGGCAGCGCTGTGCGGTCACATCACGCCCCCCACTTTAAAAATACGACGGGGACTGTCGGCATAGTAATATGCGCAAACATCTTCCAAGCCCAA
>JAULBY010043542.1:0-13016 GCA_032358315.1 Ophiocytium majus
GGGGGGGGGGGGGGGGGGGGGGGGGGGGGGCACAGCTGGGAAAATAGGCACACATCACGACGGCCCCAGGCGCGCTTGTGTGGTGGGCGCGCCGCTGCCGCCGCCGTGGCTGCTGTGTGACACTCGGCATTGCTGCTGCTGCGGCGGGTAGCGCGAGGCGTGCGCGCCTCTGGGTGCCATGGCTGCAGTGCACAGCCGCCGCGCGCGAGTGTGCGCCCCAGCGCCACCACGCAGGGCACCATGGGCAGCGCCTGTCAACTCCCGCCGCCTGGCTGCCGCCTCGATGCCGCCTCGCCGCATGGCGATCCCATAGGCGGGGGCAGCACCAGGTGTTGACAGATGCGCAGCCGCAGCGGGCGGCCCCGCCGGTAACGCTCCCGCCAGTGCTCAGCAGAGCAAACGCCATTGCCAGGCTCCCCCCGCCGCTGCTCCTGCCGCTCCCAGCTGCTCCGGCTGCCGCTGAGCAGCGTCCCAGCTGCCGCGCACTGCTGCTGAGCACAGCGGCTCTGCTACAGTATCTGTGCTGCTGAGCACCTTCTGCCGCCCAGCGCCAGGAGCTGCGCCGCCCCTTGGAGGCGCCGGCCGAGCTGCAGCGCAGCAGCGGCATGCGCGCACGCTGCCAGCGCTGGCGCTACCCGCAGCCGCCACAGCCGCCGTTTCACGAACAGCCGCCGCGCGCAAGACTCTAGTCCAGCGACACCATGGAAACCGCGTCCGCCTCCCCCTCGCCCTGCTGCTGCTGCCCCGCCGCCGCGACAGCAGCCACGGCGCCCGCCGCCACTGCCGCCGCAGCGCCGCCGGCCGAGGGCACGTCCACCGAGTGCACCGGCGGCGCCAGCGACATGTGCCCTAGCTCGCACAGCGACTCCAGCATGGCGTAATCCGCGGCCACGGTGGCGGCGGCGCTGGTGCCAGAGGCGCCGCCGGAGCTGCCGCGTACGGGCGTGCGTCGCCCCACGAGCGTGCTCAGCCTGTGGCGTATGGAGCGCTTGGCCTTGAGCGAGACGACGTTGGAGCCCCACTTGAGGAAGACCGTCTCGCCGTACGGCAGCTGCAGCGGCTCGCGCAGGTACAGGTACGAGCCGTTGGACGACATGAGGTCGCTGAAGTGGAAGCCGCCGTTGCCAAACTTGATCATGGCGTGGCGCGTCGACACGGTGCGGTAGTCGAGGACCATGTCGCACTGGCGCGAGCGCCCCACGACGAGGCCGCGCGACGCCCCCGCGCCGCTGCGGTTCACCACGCTCGAGAACGACAGCTGGTACTTGGTCGAGAACAGGTCCTCGCTGTTCTGGTGCTTGGTGACGACCATGAAGCAGATGTATGGCGGCGGCAGCGGCGAGTGGAAGAGGGACACGGACTCGCCGCTCGGCAGGCGCACGCTCGCCTTGTACGGCGACTTGCAGACCGTGCACACGCGCACGCCCTTGTTGTTGAGCACGACGCATACCTTGTTCTCCGACGTCGTCGTGTGCCACCGCTGCAGGCAGTTGAGGTGCACGTAGCGCGTGTCGCCCTTGCACTCGCACGGCGCCACGAGCGGGTTCGCGGCCTCGTCCTCATCGTCAAAGCACATGTAGCACATGCGCCGCTCCGCCGCAGCCGCCGTCGCAGCCGCCGCGGACCCCGGCGAGAGCGACGCCGCCAGCGTTGCCGCCGCCGCCGCCAGCACCCCCCCCTCCTCCTGCGCCGTCAACGCCTCCTCCGTCACCATGTCCTTCTGTATGGACGCGATGTCGCCCTTGAGGCACGTGAGCTCCTCCCAGCTGAGGCAGCGGTGGACGCCGCCGGGCCCCGTGTGCGTCTCGCTTACGACCACGCCCACGCTGCCGATGCGGAGGAAGGAGCCCACGCGCAGCTCGTACGACTTGCTGGGCCCCGCGGCGTACGCCCCCTGCCCGCCAAGAATCATGCACGTGCCGCTGTGGCGGGAGAAGGCCTCGGGCGCGGCGACCGCCACGAACTTGTCGTCGCTGGGCACGACCAGCAGCTGCTTGGCCCTGTGGTCCTTGATGAAGTGGCGCTCCAGGGTGACACTCTTGTGCCTCTCGTACTCCCCCGCGATGTCAGATGCCCCCGCAGGGGGGGGGGCGTCGCCGCCACCCGTGGGGGGCATGAGCCCGCCCGTCAGGGCCGCCCCACGCAGGTTGACCCTGTACGTGTGGAAGTTTTCCGCGGGCACCTGCACGCCGGGTTGGTATTTGAACACCGCCACGTCCACGTGAGCGCCGCGAGCCGAGTCTCCCGCGTCCGCAGCGGCAGACACCACCACCGAGCCGCTGCCTCCGCCGCTGCTGCCGCGCGCCTCCGCCTCCGACTCCGAGTGGTGGTGATGATGCTGGGAGTGATGCTGCTGCTGCTGCTGGGAAGGCAGGGCCGCGTCAATGCGCAGGGGTGGGGGCCTCAGCTCCTGCGCGGAGGCCCGTGGTGGCCGGGGCAGCTGCTGGTGCTGCTGCTCAGCCAAATGCTGGGCGTGGCGGCCCATGTCCTCGCCCATGCCGTAGTCGCCGTGCTCCTCCGCGGAAGCATCGTCGCCCAGAAGGGGGTCGTCGTGCGATGCTTCCAGAGACCCCTCCGCGGAGCTAGGCCGACGGGGGCGCCCCTCCGCTGCGTGGAGCAGAGCAGTAGCATGGTCCGCGCCCGCTGCAGAGGCACCCGCAAGACTGCTGGCGCCGGAGAGGGAGAGGGCGGCGCCATGGACGCTGCCCCCGAGGCTGCGAGCCACCAACCCGCCCGCATCCATCATCACATCACTGCCGCCACATTGGGTCGCCATGGCTGCAGCGGCTGCGGCTGCAGCTGCCGACGCCGACTGCTGCTGCCCCGGGCGGGGTGAGCGATGACCCTCCAGGGGCTCGGAAGACGCGCGCTGGCGGGAGTGCTGGGCGCTGTGCTCCTCCTGCTCCTGCTGCCGCAGCTCCCCTACGGCCTGCTCCGGAAGATGCACCCCAGCAACGTTGTTGCCCATTCAGCAGGAGCAAGCGCTGCAGGGGCAGAGAAGCTGGCGGCCCCGGTCGTGCGCAGCAGCCGCTTTGCCGCGCCGTGCTCTCCAAAGGCTCCCTCTCGCCGCCTGGGTGCAACCGTGGGGGGATCAGGACAGGGGCACCCACCGCGTGCGACGAAGTGTGTGTGAGCGAGAAGTGCAGCAGTCCTGCGCTGTCGGCCACGGGGGAACCAAGAGGAGAGGGGAGGCGAAGCGGGCAGTGCGGCTGGAGCCCGGGGAGCCAGTGGAGGAGGGAGGGGTCGGCAGGGTGTGGGCACGAGAGAGAACCGCCTGACTGGCAGCCCTACCGCTGCCCTCGGCGTGAATGGTGGGGGGCCGGCAGCGGCGCCAAGAGAGGTGGAGTGCTCACCTGCCTCGGTTGCTGTGTTTCTTCCTTCCACGGAGAATCAGCGTGGGCTGTTACGGGTGCACGTGGGGCGTGCTTCGGCGCAGGAAGAGCTGGGCGGCCGGGGCGGTGCTGCTGCGCTGTGCTCCCCGCCGTGGCGCCGCCTGCACCACGCCTCCGCCCACCCGATGATGATGGGATGATGTTCCTGCCTTGTCTGCGCACACACTTTGCTGCAGGGGCATTTCATATCGAGGGGGGGGGGGGGGTCTTGCAGCTCTCGGTCTGATACAGACAGGCAAAAAACACGCACACAGAGATCTGAGGGGGGCAGCAGAGGCATTGCAACGGCGCTGCCCTTTTTTGCATGCCGTGCGAGAAGCGGGGGCAGGAGCAGCCGCCGCACAGTCTTCAGCAGCGCGGAGCCAGGCAAGTCTGCAAGTGCCGCATGGTGACCGGAGATTTTCTGCCTTGGAAAGACCTTGCGCTGCGTCTCACAGAGTGTGTTTGCGTGAACTGCCGCGCCACACGTTGGCGGCACCTGCATGACGTGCAGGTAACATGCATGCCAGAGCTGCTAGCTAGCAGGAGAGGCACAGCAGTCGCCCGCGGAAGTGGATACACGTAACCTTCACAACAGCGCGCGAGTCAGCAGCAGTCTTTTTTGCGATCAAAAACCAAGAGCAATTGCGCGTGTTGGCGGCTGTTCATTTCAGCACCCACTCAGGGGCAGTGTCCTGCATCAGCAGCAGCTGGGCCACACACACACACAGTCGTACCCGCGTTAAGCTGCGTTGTTGCCTCGTATTGAAATCGGAGGCACCTATATTTCGTGGTCGGTCTTGGCAGGCAGGCAGGCTTACAGTGCGCTGCCCGGTGCACAGCCTGCACCAACACTGGCTTGAAAGGAAATGGTGGGTTGGTGGAAACAAGCGTCCATGCCATTTGAACACAGCATGAAACAGTACCTGGCAAGCAAGCACACTACATGCTATAAATGGTTGGACACTCTCTCGGTGCGCACATTCAGAAACGAGGCACACTGTTGTGATAAAAGTGATGGGTAGGCGGGCTGTTCCAACTGTGGCGTACCAGAGTGCTGCACCACTCACTGCACACGCTAGTACCACTTAGGAAATGTATTGACATTGCATAGTTGTAATATTGAAGCCGGACACACGGTACGTGTTCCATCTGTCAACCGTCTCGCACTGCACCAGCTGTCTATCGACATGGCGCTGGTGCGAATGATGTGCGGTGGGGTTACAGAACTTGCTGTAGCAGGTTCACTAACTTTGGCAGACTCAGGAGCACATTGCGAGCGTAGCGCAGGTGTGCAAAGGATGTCACCATCATGTGCAGCACAGGTGGGTGACGCGTCACATGGCAAGTCCTCACTCACTGTCACTGCAAGTTTGCAGCACAAAGTGGTGTCGAGTCGAGCCAGGTTAGCTTCGGCATTGAGTGACCAGCCGCGCAAAGACGAGGGTGGCCACAGGCAGAAAAAAACGTAAAAAAAGCATGTCTGGCGTTAGCACTGACATACTCACCTTCCCACACACCCGGCTCTGTGCTCCAACGACGCCAGCTGCATCATTCGGACCACACTGCCACGGTGTCCAAAACATTGTCGTGACACAACGATTAACGTGGTGGACACCAGTTGGCTTCAGGAGCTGTCTCATGTGTACCGTAGCCGATGATGATTGCCCCCCCCTCCCGAGCACTTTTTGGGGGCATTGCGTATATTTGGGAGGGGCGGCTTATTCGGCGTCACTTCCGCATAATGCGCACAACATGCGTGAGATGTGTCCGTAGGTACGGGCGGCGGTGATTGAGGGGTGCTGAACACATGCATGCAGCATTGGTAACGTGCGTACCGTTCCCGCATCTTCACTAATCCACACAGACACACTGTGGCACATGCTGACGCTGCTGCCATGGCGGAGCAGCTGCCTGTCGGTGCGGTGGCAGCGGCTGACGCCGTGAGCGGAACTCTTGTGGCTCGGAGACCGCTGCTGCAGCAGCCATGGCTGGCAGCAAACGCAAGCTCTTGGGGGCACTGCATCCAACTTTGTATGGGAGGAAGGGGCTTATTTAACGCATCCGACTTGGCATGATGCGCTCAGTGGCCGTGGTGCTGCATGTTGATTGCGCCCCCTTCTTGATCACCATATCTGGCTTGATCATGGGGCGAGACTTAATCACCGTCGGGTACGGTACCTTCATTAAACATGCGTACATCAGCACCGGCTGCTGATGCCTGGTGTGCATGCTGTCGAGGTCCTGCCAGTATAGTGACAATGCACAACCGCACAAGCTGTATTTCCCGTGTACACGTACACGTGCACAACAGTACCGATGGTGGAGCATCTTGCTGATGCAGAAGCTGTTTGCCACAATAAAGTGGAGCAGCAGTGGCTGCTGCTGCTGCTGCAATGACACCTCAAACACTTCTGCTGGCTCTTTTATGTACACATAAACGTGCGTGGGGCCACTGGACCTGAGGCGCATTCATTTCAGCTGCTGTGTGTGCCTTGCCTGTTGCAGTATTCTCCTCTGCGTGCTCATGCTGTTCAAGCACAACATTGCTTTACAGCACCTAATGCAGGCCAGTGGGTCCTTGGTCGTCAAGTCAGAATTTCTGTTACGGCAACTTGCCCCTACCAGTGCATTTACAGTGCTCATGATTACCCGCTGCAAAGCATCTTGACAGCAGAACTGCATGGGCGCATCAACCCGGTGTTTGTTGCCACAGGCACTGGCAATGACGGGCACCAGCGCAAGCACCACCCACAAGCTACCATCGCTGATAACTCAACAAGCCTGCGTCGTGCATGTATGCCGCTGGACATTGTCGAATGCAACAGCATGACCTGTAAGCTCTCCCAAAGCAGTTGCATCCAACAGAGGCCTCGGTTGCTGCTGATCATGACCAGACTTGGCAATTTTTTCATGCTTATGGCTGCACTCGTGAATTAAATTCAGGGAGAAGGGGGGGGGAGAAAAGGGAAAGGGGGGGGGGGGAGGGGGCTAGAGGAGTGCAGTGCAGACTTATGGCCAGACTTGCTGAAAAGAAACGAACGGTTTCTGCGTTCTGCCGAGAACACCCAGAAGGGCGCTACGAGTTTTGCATTTAAGAAGGCCAATATGATGGCATTTAAAGTAGTCTTGGGAATCACGATGTTTCACATGAAAAATGTAATCGACCTCACACTTTCTTCTGAAGTTTCGTTTTTGGCAGCTGCACACACCAGCTGGAGCGCAGCGAGACCCCAGTGACGGTGCCCGGAGGGGGCGGGCCCTGCGGCAGCAGCAGCATGTCCGTCAAGCTCAGCTACCGGGTGCTGCACAACTTGGGCCTCAGGTCCGCCTCGGACAACCCAGACTTCGATGCTGCGCAGCACCGATTTGAGTACTTGCGTGCCTTCGTGGAGGAGCTAAGGGGCTGCCTGGAGTCCTATGTGGTGCAGGTGAGTTGCCCAACGCTGCTGTTGGCGAGCCTGCTGTTCTTGCTGCTGGGCGGCAATGTGGCTGGGGCGCGGTAGGCATTTGGGGGGTTGTGTTGGGGTGGTCATTTGGCTGGCATATGGGTACTGGTCTGCATGCGGCAGTGAGACACGTGCAGCGGAGAAAGTGGCCGGACAGACAGCATGGCCAGCGCGCGTGACTGCAAAGGCGCTGCCGTTGGCAGCAAAGGCGCTGCCGTTGGCAGCACTGTTTCTCCCCAGCCATACACTGCGCACACATGGTACGGGTGGCCAGCGCGGCGTATCACCGCTCGTGGTTGCCGCTGCTGCTGTTGCCCGAGCACGGTGCCAGTGCCATCAGTCACGTCTAGTTGTGATGTTGTTGCTCTTCACAATTGTGTAAAGAGGACTCCTTTGCGACAAGAATAGGACCCGCTGCGCTGAATCAATGTCAATCGGCTAAGCACCGTTGACGAAGCAATTATAAGGACTGTACTGCCCATGGTGTGCACGCCTGCCGTTGTGGTTGGCCAGTGCTGGCTCGGCGGCTCTACCTGCCCTTGCAGGGGCACTGCCACATCCCACCCATGTTGCTACCATTGTGCACGTGAAGTGGCACAAAGCGCCAATTGGTTTTGAACAGAAAAAACAAAGCAACCTGAAGTGCTGCTGCCCTCTATTTTAAGTATAGACGGGGGGGGGGGGCAGCCGAAAGTGTGCTCGGACATGGCACACACACACACATGCGCAGCAGGTCAGCAGATGAACCACCTGCAGTGCAGGCGCACTCGGCAACACGCACTCAAACCGGCGGCCTCGCCAGCCCTGCCTCCCCCACCTCCAACCCACCCACCCGCTTATCAGAACCTGCAGCACCCTTACCACAGCGGACTCACCACACCCCCGCGCCCGCCGCCACCGCCGCTGTGTGCGGCTTGGCATGGCAGATGGAGCACCTGGGCGAAACCACGCGCACGCTGAGCGAGGTGATCTCGCACATGTACACGCCGTCTGACGAGGGGTACAAGGCGGTCGTGGGCTACCGCTCCGTGCAGGAGGAGGCGGCGACGGGGTACATAAACCACCTGCGGGAGGCGCTCATAAAAGGTCAGCGGGGAGGGTGGGGGGGGCTCTGCTGCTGAGCACTGCTGTGCTGCTGAGCGCCGCTGCTGCTGGCGCACTGCTGCTGCTGGTGATGCTGCTGAGGTTTGGGTCAGCAGTACATGCAGCGTGCTGCAACGTGGCAGTCATGGCAGGCACAGCGCGGCAGGCGCTGGTCGGCACATCGCCGGCAGTGCGGCAGTGGTGGCCGTGCGGCGTCATCACCCAGCCTTCTGCTGGTATTTACACCACGCTGTCAGTGTATGCTGCACACGCCACGGTGGGCACAGCCCCCCAGCCAGCGCTCACAGCTGCTTCATGGCTGCCACCCTTTTGCGCGCGGGCAGCGCCTCGCTAAAGTGTTGCATCCACGTGGTTCCATACACACTTCAGTAGGGAAGTACTTCTGAAGTACATGGTATAGTAGAAGTATGTTTTAATTACTTCTGAAGTACATGGTATTGTAGAAGTATATGTTAAGGTGCAAGTGCTGCCATCCCCCTCGTACGCACGCAGCGCGTTGCTACGGTAGGGAAATCACGTGGTTTCTTACATAGTGCACTTGTGCTTTAGTGCGGGGTAGTGTCACCCCGTAGCACCCCGCACTAAAGCAAGACCCGCACGACAGCAAACAGGGCATCATGTATTGTTTTTACAGAATCATGTGGTCCGTGAGAGGTCTCTGGACCCCGCGATAAACCGCATACCGCACTGAATCACAGCAAACTAAATCGCGAGTGCCCTATATACATGTTAAGCTGCAGGTGCTGCCATCCCTCTCGCACACGCGCAGCACGTCGCCACATTATGGAAACCACGTGGTTTGTTATATACTTTTTGGTGCCCGTGCAGGCGTCGTGGCGGACGCGGTGGCGTGGCTGCGGCAGGTGCGCGCGCTGGACGAGCACGTACAGCGCTTCAAGGCGGCGCGCCTGGCGTACGACTACCGCTCTAAGAAGGTGGAGGAGATACGCGTGAGCCTATCGGCGGCCGCGGAGAAGGCCAAGGATTTGACGTCGCTGCACGAGCGCCTGCAGAGGTGAGGTGAAGTTGGACCACCAGAGTCAATGTTGAAGTTGGCTGGTGGCATTGATGTCGCGGGGCCGCCAGAAGGCCAAGGACCTGACGTCGCTGCACGAGCGCCTGCAGAGGTGAGTTGAAGTTGGACCACCAGAGTCAATGTTGAAGTTGGGTGGTGGCATGCTCTGTCGGCGGCCGAGCAGAAGGCCAAGGACCTGAAGTCGCTGCACGAGCGCCTGCAGAGGTGAGGGTTGGAGACCCCCCAGGGTACAGTGCGGACCAGAGTTAGATGTTGAAGTTGGCTGGCTGCATGTTCTGTCAGTGGCCAATATTTTAATTGTTATTGATGTTACCACATACTGAAGAGCGTTAAAGTGTTTTCAAGGAGGGCAGTGAAGATTTCTGTGCTGGGGCGCCAGGTTGTGTGACACTGAGCATTCACATGCCAGGTTCTTGCCAAGGCTTGGGGGGCTGTCCAAGCTGTGGTTGTGGAGAAGGTACTACCTCCTGATTCTGACATCTCTGTACCGCCATTTGTGTGAGTGTGCACGCCAAGAGCAAGTCACATGTTGACACAGGGTGCCCATGCTGGAAACAGTGTCTTGCACAATCAGCACTTCTGGAATGGTGTGTATGTGCGATGTCACTTAGTTCAAGTGTGGAAGTTGAAGTTTGAAGTACAGTATATGGCTTTGTGGCCCCTTGTGAGTGCCTCCAGGGCCGGCTGCCTTCTGGTATTTCTCACCTGGCTCAAAACAAACAGAGCAGCCGGGTTTGACCAGCTTCCTCAAGACCAGTGCACTTCACACGATTTCCGCCTGGGGCGTGGCAAGCCGTGTGCACATGGTGTGCGGCTGAAGCAGCATGTCAAACAAGTGTGCACCTCACACCGTAGTGGCTTACACGGTAGTGCCAGCGCCAGTGTACTTGTAGGTACGCAAGCAGCCACGACACACCAGCTTCATGTGCGCCCCATTGCCGGGCCCCGCTGACCTGCTTCCCTCTCGGTCTCTCCCACCTGGCTAGCAGCACACCCACCCACCGCCACGCACTGGCTCAGGCATTTTCACAGCCGTTCCCTGTCGTTTTACTTATGCGCACCTGTGGGCGTGCAAGAGCCCATGCCATGCATGCCAGCACGCTCGTGGCGAACGCGCATGCGTGGCAGCGTTTAAATAAATTAAAAAAACTCACAGACGTTATCAATGACGTCTTGCAGGCGCGAGTCCCGCTCAGGCACGGCACCTGGTAATGGCACGCCCCCCGATTGGTGAAGGGCGCAGTTGTGGCTCGACTATTCCATGTTCCAGCAACCCCAGCGGCTGATGATGCTCTGTGGCTTCACTGTGTCCGCGCGCACAGGAACCTGATAAAGCTGGACGGCGTCAAGATGGACTATGACCGGACCAGCAAGGAGTGCTGCACCGCGCTCAACAAGGCCTGGCAGGAGAGGTGAGGCCGCTGCTGCCGACACCCCTGACCCTCCAGCCCCCTGCCGCACCCACGTGCGCTCCACACAGCTGTTGCCGCGCCTGACAATGGCTGCTGGAAAGTGTGCGTCTTCCATGCCGCATGTGTACGGTGGACAGGGGACGAGGCAGTATGCATTTGGTCACACGGTGTGCACACGCCGCCGCGATGCCACCCAATTGCAGGGGCTGCACGGGCGTGCCATGCCCCCCGCCCCCCTCCCCCTCCACCGCTTGCCGTTTGCGCAGCCCGCACTCAGCCGCGCGCCCATGCACGCCCGCCCCCTGTCTGCAGGATACCGATATTGACGTCGCTCCTGGCGCGCATCGTGCGCTTTGAGGAGTCCAAGCACTGCCACTCCCTGCAGCAGGCCTTTGGGCTGTCGCAGCTGCTGGGCACAACGGCGGCGGCCGCCGCGGCGGCGGTGGAGGCAGCGTGGGTGGGCAGCAACGGCGGCGCGCGCACGGGCGCGGGCGATGCGGAGGCGTACCTCCACATGGACTCTGTGAAGCACCACGAGGGGCCGCTGCTGCGGAAGGGCACGGTGAGCGCTGCGGCGGCGCGGCTGTGTGGTTTGGGGGGCGGCTTGGCGCTGACTGTAGAGCAAGTGCTCCGGGAGTGCATGCGCTGGCGCGGCAGGGCGCGGCCGCAGCGCGCCGCCGCAGCTGCCGCGTGTGGGGGCACGCGGAACGTGGGCAGTTACGTGTTATTACTATTGATGGTACTGTGCTTCGGAAGGGCACGGTGAGCGCTGCGGCTGCGGCGCCTGTGCAGCGCGCGGTGCCGCCGGGTGTTAAGCGTGCCGACTGCGGATCAAGTGCTCTGGGAGTGCACGCGCTGGAGCGGTAGTGCCACCGCAGCGCGCCACCGCAGCTGGCGCGCGGGGCGTGGGCAGTTTAGTACTGTCATTATTGACGGCACTCTGGGAGTAGGGCATTCATGCACGCGGCGCCTGCGATGCACGCGCCGACCCCGCAGCATACCATAGCACCCCCCCGGGGAGAAAAGGGGACCAATGTGTGCGGTTCATCGCGGCTGCGAGATGTGCCTGCCGGGCGCAGCCAGAGGTGTGCCACGCCGCGCCCCACACGCCTGCGGCACACGCACGCCGGCAGCGCAGTGGCAGCACGCTCCGACAGCACACCCACGCACGCACGCCTTGCACGCACACTGCTGGCCGGTGCCGCAGCAGCGCAGCCCCCTGCGCCCTGCGCGTGCCCACCACACGCAGGCGCTCTCACCGCATCCCCCCCCCCCTTGCACGTGCACGTCACACACAGGCGCTCTAATTGCATTCCTGCCCGCTTGCGTGTGCCGCGGCGCGCGGCGCGCAGGTGATGAAGACCAAGATGTGGTGCCGCCTCGTGGGCAGCCTGCTGCACGCGTACGACTTCAGCGATGAGTCCTGCAGCGCCGGCGGCACGGGCTGCAACCACGGCGCCGCCATGCTCGAGCCCAAGGCGGTGTACGACGTGCGGGGGGTCGAGCAGGCGGGGGAGGCGACGTTCCGTGTGCAGGTGCGTCGCCCCGCCCCCCAAACTCCCCCTCCCCCTTCCCCAAAGGGGGGGGGGGATATGTGCGGTGCTGCGTGCGTGCGCTTGAAGTGTGCACTTGAAGTGTGCCTGGGGGGGCTGGTATGGCGTCCAACGGGTGCAACAGGCGGCAGCAGTGCTCGGCTGCCGGTGCACCTGGCTCATCTGCTGTACGATGCTTGTTATCGGGGGCACATGTCCTTGGTTGTTCAAGTATAACTGTAGTAGGATGTACCGTACTACACCGCACGCGCGGGGTTTTCCAGACGCAAAAGACCCGGGAACTGGAGGGGGGTCAGGTATCGCGCGTCGCGCGCCGCTTCCCCCACCCAGGCGGTCGGCCATCGGCATTTGCAGCTGTTGCTCACTTCTTTTGCTGGCTGTAATGCCAGTTGCGTTAAACATTGTCAAACATGGTTTTTTCTCGTTTGTTTTTTGGGCAACGCCACGCAGGTGGACGGCAGCAAGGAGCTGCTGCTGGCGGCGGTTGCGCCCGAGGATGGGCCCGCGTGGGGCGAGGCGCTGCTGCGCGCCGCCAGCTGGGACGCGCAGGCGTGCCTGGGGCACATGTCACAGGTGCGCTGTCTGCAGCATAGTGAAAGTACACTTTAAGAGGTACTGTGGTAGTAGTATATTTACAAAAAAAACTGGAAAGGACTTGAGGCGTGCTCTGAACCTGCAGATGGGGCTTCGGAGAGACAAGAGTCCGGAGCGGAGGTGGTGCTAGCGTGGAGACGGGACAACCCTGCGAAAGTGCTTTGAAAAACGTTTTACCGAGCAGTACAACAAATTGTTATGCCTGAAGAAACAGCAACGCGGAGTTATGCACGCTTGCGCTTATCCGGGCGGGGCACCAACCGCGCGCGCATTGCTGCGATGCGGCGCGCCAGGCCACCCGCATGGTTGCAGCCATCCTGTGAGCCGCCGCGACCGCCGCGCGCATTAGGTTGGGCGCCGCATGCGACGCTCTACTTGCCAGAGAAGGCCATGACGGCGCCGCTCTCTGCAGCACCCGCCCTCCTCCTGCCCCATTACCAAACACGCCCGCCGCTTCTCACCGCCCCCCCCTCCCCCCCCCCCTTCCCCCCTTCACC
>JAULBY010043553.1:0-67493 GCA_032358315.1 Ophiocytium majus
GACAGAGGATGAGGCTGATGATGTTGCCGTGGACCAGCAGGTCGTTGGCCACGTTGTAGAGGTGGGCCGTACCGGTGACTTGCACCTGGACTCCCTGGGCCTTCTGCCAGTCGGCTTCAAAGTACTTCAGGGTGAACTGCCGCACGTTTTCCACGTCCTGGCTGGTGGTCCGCTTCATGTTCAGGGTGATCTTGAGCTTGTCGTGGGCCGGGCTCAACACGCTCTGGGTGTCGCCGGAGAACAGCAGCAGGTATTGGGCGATGAGGTCGGAATTCTCGGGCACCTTGTAGTCGGCCGGACCGCCGCCTTGCATCTCCTGGTTCATCTTCTTCAGCATGTCGTTGAAGCTGATGACCTTGGCGACGAAGGGGAATTCCTTCTGGACGGCGGCGGTGTAAGCGTCGACCTTGGTGAGAACCTCGGTGGTGGTGATCTCCTTCCGGGTGTCGGTCCCTTCGGCGGGGGCTTCTGTCCGGGCCAACACGGGCCTCAGGTCGCTGTCGAGGACCACGTTGAGGCTCTGGGTGCCGGCCAGCTTCTCGTTGAGCTTGTTGTCGGCGATCCGGATGGGGGTGTCTTCCTTAAAGAACGACACGGCGTTGAGCTCGCTCTTGACCAGAAACGTACCCAGGGCGAAAACCACGGTGATCAGGGCGGCGCCGAGGAGAATCAGGCCGGGACGGGCCTTGGTGGCCCGGGCAAAGCCGTTCAAAATACCGCCGATGAAGCCCTTCTCGGGCTCGTGGAGGACCACGCTCTTGGGCTTCTTGCTGACCAAGAGGAAGGCCGGCAGGACGAACAGGGCGGCGAACACGGCGAAGATGTCGCCGATGGCCGTGAAGATGCCGAAGTTGCGGATGGGGACGAAGCTTTCGATCATCAGGGCCCCGAACCCGATCATGACCGTGATGCCCGACAGCGTGATGGCCAGGCCGACGCTCCTCATGTTGTTGAGCAGCACCTCCATCCGGTTGGGGCTGGGGTCAAGGAAGTAGTGGTTCATCTGGTGGATGGCGTAGGCCGAACTGATGGCCACCAGCAGGACGGGCATGGCCACGCTGACCACGTTCAGGGGGATGCCCAGCCAGGCCATGAGGCCCACCGACCAAACCACGCCGATCAGGATGACGATGGAGGGGTACACCACCCCTTCCCACCGGCGGAAACTCAGGAACAGGATGCCCAGGACCATGAACACCACCAGGGGGACCAGGACGGCCATGTCGGCGAACATGTACTTGCCGATCTGGTCGGCGATCACCGACTCGCCGTCGAGGTAGGTGGTGATGCCGGAGGTCTTCGACGACTCGAGGATCTTTTCGATGGCGAAGTCCACGGTCGTTTGGACGGTCTTGGAGGGGTTGGAAAGGGTGACCAGAAGGGCGGCCATGGTGCCGTCCCGGGAAACGAGGCCGTCTTGGTAGACGGGCCACGCGGCGATCTTGGCCTTAAGGATGGCGATGGCCCCGGGGGTCAGGTCGCCTTCGACCAGCTTCTTCACTTTCAGGGTGTCGTCTTCGTTGACGATGTCGTCGGCGTCGGTCAGGGACTGGATGCTCTTGATCGGCGCTTCCCAGACCCGGAACAGGTCCACGGCGCGGTGCTTGTTCACCCAGGCGGCCACCTTGGCGGCCAGGGCGGCGTCGAGCCCCGTGGCCGAAGCCAACTGGGCCGGGTCGGCCACCAGGGGAGCCAAAACTTCGGCGGCGCTGGAGGCGTTCCAGCCCAGGGCCCCCAGACCTTCCCTCACCTTGGCCGCTTCTTCGGGCGAAACGGAGAGCAGCTTGGCCAGGTTGGCCAAGGGCAGGGTTTCGTTGAGGACTTCGATCTGGGCCTGGAGGCTGCGGACGTAGCCCAGGGATTCCGGAGAATAGGCGTCGGCCGACTCGACCCCGATGAAGATCAGGTTGGAGTTGCCGAACTGATCTTCGCTCTCGTAATAGTTGCTGATCTCCACTTCGCTGTTGCCGGCCGGGAGCATGGCCCGGACGTCGTTGTCGAACTTGATCTGGGGGATGCCCAGGGCGAAGCCGATGGTGAGGATGAGGCTGACCGCCAGGATGAGCCGGGGGCTTTTGTACAGCTTGGTTCCGGCCATCAGGATTTTTTCGAACATCAAGGACACTCCTGTAAAACAAGGGTCTGGAAGATCTGACGGGCCCATACGGGTATCAGGAGATAGATTTCATCGCGGTTGTTCCAATCGTGGCTGAGAATATAGATAATGATCCGTCCGGAAAGAAACAGGACGAATTCCCGGGTGACGGCCACCCGCCCGGGGGACGGCGGATAGCCGTGGAGGCCGACCACCTGGACCAAAAACTCGCTGACCCGGTCGATGTAGACGGCAAACTTCAGGTACACGTCCTGCAGTTCCCGGCCTTCGACGTTTTCAAAGCTGCCGAACATCAGGTCGCGGATCTGGAAGTGCTGGTCGAGGATGCTCTTGGAAAACAGGTCGAGCTTGGCGTCCAGGCCCACGGCCGGGTCGAGGAAGGTGGCGTCGGTCCTCTCCTTCAGGGCCGCGATGTCGTCGTCGAGGAGGGCGAACAGGATCTCTTCCTTCGTTTTAAAGGAGAGGTAGATGGTCCCCTTGCCGATGCCGGCGGCGGCGGCGATGTCCGAAACCGACGTCTTCACGTAGGAGTACCGGCGGAAGAGCTCAAGGGAAACCTGTTTGATTTTCTCCCGGGACATCGGGACGCCTCCTGATCAATGACCATTTTAGTTTTTGGTCAATAGAGGAATACTACCGCCCGGGGAAAAAGGCAAGGGGGGAACGGCCTGCGGTTGCACGGCGGCGGTTTTCCGGGTACCCTGGGCTGTGGTCCGCTTCTTCAGCCGTCCCGCCGTTCCCCACCCCGACGACCTCTGTCTCGTCCACTCCCCCCTGCCCGGAGCACCGTCGTTCAGGCCTTCGTCCGAGGGGTGGTGGACAGTCCGGTCCGGGTTGCCCATGGCCGGGGTCTCCGGTCATTTCCTGGGAGAAGCCGACGGCCGGCCCCTTTGGGCCTTGGAGGTGCCGGTGCCGCCGGGCGAAACCTGGACGGGCCTCCGGGCCGTCATGGGCGAAAGCCCCGCCGACCAGCACAAGGCCGCCGTCCGGGCCGCTGTCCTGGCGTCCTGGCGCCGGGACCACCGGTACTGCGGCGCCTGCGGAACCCCGACCCAGCGCCGGGACCACCAAGTCGCCTTCGAGTGCCCGGCCTGCGGCGCCGAATTCTGGCCCCGGGTCACCCCGGCGGTCATCATGCTGGTCCACCGGGGCGACGAAGTGCTCCTGGCCCGGAACGCCCGGTCCACCGCCGGTTTCCATTCCACCCTGGCGGGGTTCGTGGAAGCCGGAGAAACCCTGGAAGAAGCCGTGGCCCGGGAAGTCGGAGAGGAAGTCGGGGTGACCGTCGGCCTCCCGGTCTACGTCGGCAGCCAGCCCTGGCCCTTTCCCCACGCCCTGATGGTGGGGTTCCACGTTCCCTGGGTTTCCGGCGACCCGGTCCCCGACGGCGACGAAATCGTCGAGGCCGGCTGGTACCGCCGGGACACCCTCCCCCTCCTTCCGCCGCCCCTGAGCATCGCCCGGGGGCTGATCCGCGCCTTTTTTCACGACGATTCCCTATGACAGTCCAAGAGGAGACACCATGACCATTGCCGAACGCCTGACCGCCCTTCGCTTCCAAATGAACGCCCACGGCTGGGCCGCCTTCATCGATACGGGCACCGACCCCCACGACAGCGAGTACCTCCCCCTCCGTTGGGAGTCCCGGGCCTGGCTGACCGGGTTCACGGGTTCGGCGGGAACCGCCGTGGTGACCGGTGACCGGGCGGGCCTTTGGACCGACGGACGCTACCACACCCAGGCCGAAGCCGAACTGGCCGGCACCGGCATCGAACTGTTCAAGGAAGGCCTCCCCGGAACCCCGACACCCATGGCCTGGCTCTCGTCGGTTCTACCGGTGGGAGCCGTGGTCGGCGCCGATGCCCGGACCCTGACCTGGTCGCGGCTGGCGAAATGGCGTGAGGAGACGGCCGTGGCCGGTCTGGCCGTCGAGGCCGGCCCCGACCTGGTCGAGCCGGTTTGGACCGACCGGCCGGGCCTGCCCCAGGGGGCCATTTGGGACTACCAGGACGCGGTCGACGGCCTGGTGAAGCGGCAGGACAAGGTCGTGGCCCTGAGGAAGGCCCTCCAGGCCCGGGGAGCGGACAGCCACCTGGTCACCTCCCTGGACGACCTGGCCTGGCTGTTCAACCTGAGGGGCAACGACATCGACTACACCCCGGTGTTCCTGGGCTGGGGCTGGGTCGACGCCGGCCAGGCGGTGCTCTTTGTCCAAACCGACAAGCTGGAACCCGCGGCCAAGGCCGCCTTGGAAAAGGCCGGCATCGTGGTCCGGGGCTATGGTGAACTCGAAGAAGCCCTCCCCGGCCTGGCCTCGGGCAAGACCCTGCTGCTCTCCCCGGACCGGACCAACGCCCACCTGGTCCAGATCCTGAAGGCCGTCGGAGCCTCTTTGACCGAAGGCCCTTCGCCCCTGGCACCGATGAAATCGCGCAAGACCCCGGCCGAGCTGAAGCTCAGCCGGGAGGCCCACCGCCGGGACGGGGCCGCGTTGGCCGAGTTCCTGACCTGGTTTGAAACCGCCGCCCCCCGGGGCGGCTTGACCGAAACCTCGGCCGCCCAGGCCCTCGACGGATTCCGGACCCAGCGGGGAGGCTACCGGGGCCCCAGCTTCACGGCCATCCCCGGGTTCAAGGCCAACGGCGCCGTGATCCACTACCACGCCCCGGGGGCCGGCGCACCCCTGGAGGGCCGGGGCCTCTTCCTCCTCGACACCGGCGCCCAGTACACCCAGGGCACCACCGACGTGACCCGGACCCTGGTCCTGGGGGACCCCACCGCCGGTGAGATCGAGGACTACACCCTGGTCCTCAAGGCCCACGTCCAGGTGCAGCTCATGCCCTTCCCCGCAGGAACCCGCGGCTACATGATCGACGCCTTCGCCCGCCGGGTCCTGTGGAAGGCGGGCCGGAACTACAACCATGGGACGGGCCATGGCGTCGGATTGTGCCTCGGGGTCCACGAAGGCCCCGTCCGGATCAACGCCGAGCCCGTGCCCCACCCCCTGGAAGTGGGGATGATCCTCTCCAACGAACCGGGTCTCTACCGGCCGGGGGAATACGGCATCCGGATCGAGAACCTCATCACCGTAGTCGAAGGTCCCCGGACCGGCTTCGCCTCGTTCCTCGGGTGGGACACCCTGACCCTGTGCCCCTACGAACGGAGGCTGATCGACGTGAAAGCCCTGGAAGCCGACGAACGGGCCTGGATCGACGGCTACCACGCCCGGGTTTGGGCCGAGATCGGTCCGGTGGTCGGCCCCGAAGCCCAAGCCTGGCTCAAAGCCGCCTGCGCCCCGCTGTGACCGGGGAATAGCTGACCTTCTTTCTCACCTAACTGGACTCCCGGGGGCGATTTGCGTATGTTGATCTCCATGGACGCTCCCCCCGAGGTTCCCGACCTGTTGAAGCTCGACAACCAGCTGTGTTTTTCGATTTATGCCGCCTCCCGGGCCATCACCAGGGCTTACCGCCCCCTCCTGGAGCCCCACGGCCTCACCTACCCCCAGTACCTGGTCCTCCTGATCCTTTGGGAGAAGGACAGCCAAGCCGTCAACGAAATCGGCTCCCGCCTGTATTTGGACTCCGGGACCCTGACGCCCCTGCTCAAGCGCATGGAGCAGGCCGGCTTCATCGTCCGCGCCCGGTCTTCCACCGACGAGCGGAAGGTCGAGATCCGCCTGGGCCCCAAGGGCCAGGAACTCAGGACCAAGGCCATCGCCATCCCCGAGGCCCTGATCGAAACCAGCCACCTCGACGAGGGCGAAGCCCGGCGGACCAAGGTCATGGTCGATCAAATTCTGGCCAAGATGCTCGAATGCGGGGGCTGCGACGGGGAGCCCCCGGATTCTTCCTTGTAGTTCTCCCCGTTTGTTCACTATCATAAACCCATGGCATTCCGGTTTCCCCGCAGAAGGGTGTTCGCCCTGGCTTTCACATTGGCCGGGGCGTTGTTCAGCTGGTGGAGCGTCGACCAGGCGGAACAGGCCCTTCAGGCGGAGTTGACGGCCCGGGCCCAACAAATTCTGGGGGGCATCCTCCCCCCGCCTGGCGGCCGCGAGGCCGGATACTGGACCCGCCTGGGAGCCCAGGTCTCCCGGATCACCACCTTGGAAGGTTCCCCGGTCCTCCTGGAACTGCGCACACCGGTCCCGGGCGTCGGAGCCCGGGTCAGGGCGGCGGGTCCCTTCCCCCACCGGGGCCGGACCTGGATGATCGTCGAAGCCCCCTATCGAACCGGCAGCAGCCCCACCGTCCTCGCCGTCCTAAGGCTGGGCACCCCTGCGGAAGCCTGGCAGTTCCGGCTTGTGGCGGCGGCCGCCGTCCCCTTGGCCGTCACCTTCGGCCTGGTGCTGCTCTGGCTGCCCCGGCCCCGGAAGGCCTGGACCCCGGCGGCCACCATCGTCCTGCTGGCCCTGTTCGAGGGCTGGAGGGTGTTCGCGGGTCTTCAATCCCACCAGATCCAGGAAACAGCCCGGAGGCTCGGGGACCTCGCCAAGTCAACCGCCGCCACGTTGGGCAGCCTGGACCGGGTCGAACTCGAAGGGCTGGGCCGGCTGTTGGAATCGGACCGCCCCGTCGATCCGGCCGAATTCCAGAGGTTTGCCGACTTCTTGCGGGACCACCCAGGGGTGACCTCCTGGGAATGGCTCGAAACCTCCGGCACCGAACCAGTCCGGAGAGCCGGTATCAAGGAGGCCCTGGACACGGGCCTCGTTTCGGCCACGGAGCCCCTCACCCTGACCCGGGACACGGGTCTGGAGCAGGGGTTGGCGGTGTACCGGCCGGTGTATTTTCCGGGGAGCAACCGGCCCAAAGGGGTGGTGGCCGCCACCCTTTCCCTGGCAGGACTCCCGGTCCAACTGCCCCCGGAAGGACACCCAGCCCCCGGGGCCCCTGTGTTCTGTTACGGAAAAACCTTCTGGGTCGACGGTCCGGGCGAGGTCGAACCCTGGACGGAACCCGGAATCGCCGGTCTCATCACCACCCTCGGTATTATGCTGGTGGCCGGCCTGGGCCTCCGGATCGTCCAGCTGACCCGGAACCGCACCGGAGCCCTGGAGACCCAAGTCGCCCTCCGGACCAAGGAGATCGCCGACCGGGAGAGCTCGTACCGGAACCAGTTCGCCGCCAACGCCTCGGTGATGCTCCTGGTCGACCCCGACCGGGGGGCCATCCTCGACGCCAACGCGGCGGCCCTGGCCTTCTACGGGTACAGCCGGCCTCTTTTGCTTTCGTTGCGCCTCACCGAGATCAATACCCTCGACGCCCAGGACCTGGAGAGGGAACTCCGGGCCCTGGCCCCCGACCAGGGCAAGCGGTACCAGTTCCGCCACCTCCGGGCCGACGGTTCGGTCAGGGACGTCGAAGACTCCTGGAGCAACATTTTGTTCCAAGGCCGCCGGGTCATCCACTCCATCATCAACGACGTGACCGACAGGGTCCAAGCCGAGACCGCACGCCGGGAGGCCGAAGCCCGGTGGCAGTTCGCCCTCGAGGGGGCCGGAGACGGCCTTTGGGACTGGAACGTGGCGGCCGGCAGCGTCTACTACTCCCACCAATGGAAGGCCATGCTGGGGTACACCGACGCCGAAATCGGCGCCAGCCTGGACGAGTGGGACAGGCGTGTCCATCCCGATGACCGTGTGGCCACCGAAAACGCCCTGGAGGAACACTTTTCCGGCCGGTCGCCGGTGTATACCAGCGAACACCGGGTCCTCCACAAAGACGGCACCTACCGCTGGATCCTTGACCGGGGCCAGGTCATTGAACGGGGTGCCGATGGAAAACCGCTCCGGGTCATCGGCACCCACACCGACATCACGGCCCGGAAGGCCGCCGAGGCCGAACTCCAGGCGGTCCTAGCCCAGGCCCGGCAGTGGGCCGTCCAGGCCGAGGCGGCTAACCAGGCCAAAACCGAATTTTTGGCCAACATGAGCCACGAGATCCGGACCCCGATGAACGGCATCATCGGAATCACCGACCTGCTCCTCGACACCGGCCTCGATGCCGAACAACGGGGGTTTGCCGAAATTATCCGCCATAGCGGCGACTCGCTCCTGACCCTGCTCAACGACATCCTCGACCTCTCGAAGATCGAAGCCGGCCAGCTGGTCCTGGAATTCACCGAGGTTTCGGTGGCCGGCCTGGTCCGGGAAGTCCAGGGACTCCTCACGCCCCAGGCCCAGGCCAAGGGGCTGAAGTTCACCGCCACGGTGGCCCCCGATCTGCCGGAGTCCCTCCGGGGCGACCCCAGCCGGCTGCGTCAGGTGATCCTCAACCTGGCGGGGAACGCCATCAAATTTACGGAGACCGGGTCGGTCCGCCTCGAGGCGGCCCTGGCAGCCTCTTCCGGCGAAGGGGCCCTGGTGCGGATAGCGGTCACCGATACCGGCATCGGCATCCCCCCCGGGCTCCAGGGTCAGCTCTTCCGGAAATTCACCCAGGGAGACGCCTCGACAACCCGAAAATTCGGCGGCACAGGCCTGGGGCTGGCCATTTCCAAACAGCTGGTCGAGCATATGGGAGGGACCATCGGGGTGGAGAGCCAGCGGGGCAAAGGGGCTTGTTTCTGGTTCACCGTCCCCCTGGCCGGGAAAGAAGAGACCGTTCCGGCCAGGGCCGGAGCGCCTCTGGTCCCGGATCCCGTCGCCACCCTCCGCCGGGGCGCCTCCATCCTCTTGGCCGAGGACAACCGGACCAACCAAAAAGTAGCCCTGGGCCTGTTGAAAAAACTCGGTCACCACGTTGACCTGGCCGGCGACGGTCGGGAGGCCCTGAGAGCCCTGGAGATCGGGGAGTACGATGTGGTCCTGACCGACCTGCAAATGCCCAACATGGACGGGTTCGAAACCGTCCGGAACATCCGGGATCCCCGCAGCCGGGTCCGGGACCACCAGGTTCCCGTGGTCGCCATGACAGCCCACGCCATGAACCAGGACCGGGACCGCTGCCTTTCGGCTGGGATGGACGACTTTCTCAGCAAACCCGTCTCGGCCGGGGCCCTCGGCCGGGTCATCGAGCACTGGTGGGGCCGCCGCCACCCGCCTTCCCCGGTGTTCAACCGCAAGGACACCTGGGAGCGTTTGGGCAACGACGAGGAGCTGTACCAGGCGGTGGTGGCCGAGTTCCTCAAGGATGCCCCCCGCCAGATCGAACAGTACCGACAGGCCGAACAAACCGGCGACCGGGACGCCCAGGAAGCCTGGGCCCACCGGCTGGCCGGAGCCGCGGCCAACGTCGGCGGCGAGGCCCTCCGGGACCTCGCCCGGACCCTGGAAGCCGGAGGCCCTGGTACGGCCGCCGACCTCGCCCGGGAGTGGGAACGGCTGAAGGAAGCCTTGTTGTGAAAGAGCTTGTTCCGGTGCAAACAAAGGGAGGCCGCCGTGGGGATCGAGATTGAACGGAAGTTCTTGGTGGTGACGGAAGCCTGGAGGCAGGGGGCCCAAGGGCTCGCTTACCAGCAAGGCTACCTCAGCCGGGAAAAAGGGAGAACCGTCCGGGTCCGTCTCGCCGGGGACCGGGGCTATCTGACGGTGAAAGGGCCGAACCAGGGGGCCTCCCGGGCCGAGTTCGAGTATCCCATCCCCGCGGAAGAGGCCCGGGAGATGATGGTCCTTTGCGACGGTCCCCTGGTCGAAAAGATCCGGTACCGGATCCCCTATGCCGGTCTGGTCTGGGAGGTCGACGAGTTTCTGGGAGAGAACCAGGGTCTGATCGTGGCCGAGGTCGAACTGCCGTCGGAAGACACCCCTGTTCCCCTCCCCCCTTGGGCGGGTCAGGAAGTCACAGACGACCCCCGGTACGCCAACTCCCGGCTGTCCGAGCATCCCTACCGCCTTTGGGACCGGTGAGATCAGACATTTTCCCGATAGGAAAATACCGCCAGGCGCAGTAAGGTAGAACTATGGAACGCCAACCCATCACCACCGCCCTGTACACCGCCGATCCTTCGGCCCACGTCTTCGACGGAAAACTGTACGTTTTTCCCAGCCATGACACGGACAACGACGCCGTCGACAACGACAACGGCGATCAGTACGACATGGACGACTACCATGTCTTCGAGTGGGATACCCTGGGCGGCAAGGCCAAGGACCTGGGCTGCGTTCTCAAACTGGCTGACGTGCCCTGGGCCTCTAAACAGCTCTGGGCCCCCGATGCCGCCCGGGTGGGAAAGACCTTCTACTTCTACTTCCCGGCCCGGGACAAAGACGGCATCTTCCGGATCGGTGTCGCCACGGCCCCAGGCCCCGCCGGCCCCTACAAGGCCCGGCCCCGGCCCATTTCCGGCAGCTTCAGCATCGACCCTTGCGCCTTTGTGGACCAAGACGGAGCCGCCTACCTTTCCTTCGGCGGTCTCTGGGGAGGCCAGCTCGAAAAATGGGCCACGGGGTCCTTTGTCGCCGACCCCGCCCCCCGGGCCGCCGACGCCCCCGCCCTCTGCCCGAAGATCGCCCGGATGGCTCCCGACATGCTCGAGTTTGCCGAAGCCCCCCGGGACCTGGTGATCTTGGACGAACGGGGTACCCCGTTGAAGGCCTCCGACGAAGACCGTCGGTACTTCGAAGGCCCCTGGCTCCACCGCCGGGGTAAGGTCTATTACTTCTCATATTCCACGGGCACCACCCACAAGATCGTCTACGCCACCGCCAACAACCCCTATGGCCCCTACACCTTCCGGGGGGAAATCCTCCCGCCCGTCCTGGGCTGGACCACCCACCACTCCATCGTCGAGTTCGAGGGCAAGTGGTGGCTGTTCTACCACGACTGTTCCCTGTCCGGCGGCGTCAACCACAAGCGCTGCGTAAAATACGCCGAGCTGAAATACACCCCCGACGGAGCCATCCTCCCCGTGAAACCCTAAGGATGTCACCGCCGCCATTGGGCGGCCTTGATCCGCAACTCCTGGGTGTCCCGGCAGTTCAGTTTCTGCTTCAGATGCTCCTTGTGGGTGTCGACGGTCTTGACGCTGAGGCCCAGGGTCTCGGCGATTTTGCTCGACCCCAGGCCCCGCCCCATCCAGGTGAACACTTCGAGCTCCCGGTCGCTCAGCCGGGCCAGACCGTCGGACGGGGAGTCCCGGCGGCCCTCGAACAGGTTTTGCAGCAGTTTGTCCTTCATTTCGGGACTGAACCACTTCTTCCCCTGGACCACGGTGCGGACGGCCTCCATGACCCTCTGGGACGCCTCCTGCTTCTGCACGTAGCCGTAGGCCCCGGCGGCCAAGGCCCGTTCGGCGTACACCGACTCGTCGTGCATGGAGAGGACGAGGACCCGGATTTCGGGGAACAGCACCTTCAGATCCTTGAGGAGTTCCAACCCGCTCTCCAGGCCCAGGGTGAGGTCGAGGAGGACCACGTCAGGTTGCCGGTCCCCGATCTGCGACAGGGCTTCCTGCCGGTTGGAGGCCTCGCCGACGACAGTAAACCCGGGGTTCAGGGTGATCAGCGAGGCCAGGCCTTTCCGAAAAATGGGGTGGTCATCGATCAGAAAGAGGGTGGTGGTCATGGTTTCCTTCCTAGTTCGGGGAGGTGGACGGTGAGGTTCAGGGAGGCGCCTCCAAGGGTTCCGGGTCCCACCTTCAGCCGGGCGCCGAGCTGGGAAGACCGGTAACGCATGGACCGGAACCCTACGCCTTCCTTCGACCCGGGGTTCAGGCCGATGCCGTTGTCCTGGTACCGGAACACCAGTTCCCTCCCCCTCCGGTCCAGGCCGACGTCGATCTGTGTGGCCCGGGCGTACTTCAGGGTGTTCTGGACGGCCTCCTGGAGGATGCGGAACAGGTGGAGCTCGTCCGAGGCCCCCAAGCCCGTGGGACGGCCGGCCAGATCCGAGGCGAACCGGAACCCGATCTTGGTCTGGCCTTCGATCCGGACCAGGAACTGTTGGAACACGGTGTCGAGGGACTGGGAGCCCACCTCGATGGGAAAGAGACCCCGGGACAGGCCCCGGACGTGGTTGAGGATGCCGTTGGTCAGCTGGGCCAGCTCCTCCACCTCCCCCAAACGTTCGCCGAGCCGTGCTTCGACCTTCTGACCCAGGATGGTCGTGTACATCGAGAGGGCCGCCAGCTGCTGGCAGACGTCGTCGTGGAGTTCCTGGCCGAACCGTTCCCGCTCATTTTCGCTGATGGTCAGCAGGTCCTGCTCCAGCTGCTTCTGAAGGGTCAGGTCCATCATGCCCACGATGAGGCAGGGCTCCCCCCTCAGGTCCAGCTCCGAGGTCTGGGCCATGACCTGGAGGTAGCCCCCCGAGGCCCCGGGGAGCCGCAGTTCCCGATAAGGTCCGTCGCCGCCCTCCTCCCGGGTCGACCCGAGGATGGGACCGTAGATCCTCGACAGTTCCCCGAGGCCCGGGGGCCGGCTGGGATCAAACCCGGCCAAAAGGGCGAAGGGCCGGTTGAAATACCGCAGGCCGCCGTCCTGCCGGGAGAGGATGGCCACCGGAAGGGGTTGGGTGTCGAGGATGGTCTGAAGCGCCTCCTGTTCCCGTTCCAGTTCCCGCTCGAGTTCCCGGCGGCGGTCAATCTCCTGCCGGAGGGCGTGGACGGCGTCGGTGAGGTCACCCGTCCTCTGGACCACCGCCGTTTCCAGTTCCTGGGAATGAAGATGAATTTGGCTCAGCAGTTCGACCCGGCTCAGCCCCGTCGACAGGTTGGCGGCCATCAGCTTGAAAAACCCCGTCCAAGACGCGGGAAAGGCGCAAGAGAGAAGCCCCAGCCGCCGTCCTCGGTTGTGCAGAAGGAACACCAGGGGAAGGTGGTGGTCCCCGCCCGGAACGGTGGGCAGGAGGACCGACGACAGGGGGACAGCAACAGGACCGCGGTGTCCCACCGTACCGTCGAAGCGGTAGACCTGGCTGACGGTCCACGGCCAAGCGTCGGTCGTCTGGGTCTCGGTAGAAAACAGGGCTACGGTGAGGGTTCCCGCCGACAGGGCCCGGCTGAACCGGTCGAGGCCGTCCAACAGGCTGTCGAGGTCGAGGGCGGCGTTGATCTCCAAACTGAACGAAGAGCCTTGGTGGAGGAGCGCGGATTCCTGGGTTCGGAGGGTCTGGACCCGGGACAGCTGGCGCCGGTAGGTTTCGACGGTGGCGCCTTCGGGACGGCAGCCGCACGACTCCCGGTACTGGACCTCGGTCGGAACCACGGTCTCGGACCGGACGGGGAACGACCGGCCCGAGGCTTGGGCTTCCAACTGGGCCAGCACGTGGGTGGCCACCATGGCCAGGGGCTGGCGGACCGTGGTCAGCGAAGGGTACTCCAGGGCCGCCACCTCCACGTCGTCGAAGCCCGTGACGGCGCAGTCCTCGGGACACCGCAGACCGAGCTCCCGGAGGGCGGCCAGGGCCCCGAGGGCCATGCCGTCGTTGCAGGCCACGATGGCCCGGGGCGGGGTTTCCCGGGATTTCAGGTAGGCCAGGACCCGCTCCTGGGCCGTGTCGGACAGAAAGTTGCAGACCAGCGAATGGGAACGGACCGCACCGCCTTCTTCCCCCAGGAATTCCTGGATGGTCCGGGTCCGTTCCCGGGCGTCGGCCGAGGTTTCGGGTCCCAGCAGGAACAGAAAATCGTCGTACCCGTGGTGGGACCGGAGGTGCCGGAGCAGGCCGTGGAACGCCCGGGTGTTCTCGATGACCACCGTGGCCTGGGGCCCTCCCAGCCGGCCGATGGACACCCAACTGCGTCCCTGGAGCGGAGAAAAGTAGCGCCCGATCACGTCGGCCGGGGCCCGGTGGACCACGGCGTCGGTGAGGACGATGCTGCCGTCAAACAACGCCGTGCCGGCCAAACTCAGGAACTGGTTTTCAGGAAACGCGGGCTGGGGCGGTTCGGGGAGCACGTTGGTGACGATGTTCACCAGCCGGTGTCCCCGGGACGAGGCGGCCCGGGTCAACGCGGTGACGACCGCCAGCTGGTAGGTGTCAGCCGCGTCGGAGCAATAGACGGCGATGTTCACTGGCACCCGACTCCTCATCCGAGTCTGGACCCCGCAAAGGACGCTGTCCATAGGGAGATTCCCCGATCTTTCTTAAGGAGTTTCCCCTACGTAAAGACAGTCATGATCTCAAAATATTCCTCTGTCCTCTTTCGTTGAAAACCGCGAAACTGGCCATCGAGAGGGACCTATGAAACTCCATTTCGGACTCCGAGCCAAACTCTTCAGCAGCTCATTCCTGGTGCTGGTCCTGGTCCTGGCCTTCACCGGATCCGGGCTCTTTTTCCTCCAGGAGACCGCCACAGGCACCGACAACCTCTACCGGGTCTACACCCAGGGCCTCCAGGACCTGCAGACCGTCAGTCTGAACCTGTACAAGGCCAACCGCCGGTCTTCGGACCTGGCCCTCAGTTATGTCGACAACCGCAAGGGCATCGATTTCAAAGCCGTGGGCTACGACCTGGAATCGGCGTTGCGAGAGGTGAATTCGGGGTTTGAACAGTTCCAAACCAACGTCAGCCAACAACACCGCACCGAAGCCACCCAGGAACTGGTCGACCAGTTCAACCAGGACCTCGGGGAATGGTCGCAAAAGATCCAGAAACAGCGGGACTCCATGGGAGACAAGGCTGCCTTTGAGGCGGTCTTCTACGAAGCCGCCCTTTCCACCCTTTTCGAGAAAATGACCGCGGCCCTCGACTCCCTGGCCGTGGAAATGCAGGTGGCCAGCCAAACGGCCTACGAGTCCGTCCGGGCCTGGAACGACCTGGCCTTTGTCCTGTTCCTCTCGTTTGCCGGAGCCATCCTGGTCCTCGTCCTCCTGGTGGTGTACATCCAGACCCGGGTGATCGTCCGTCCCATCCTCCGGGTCCACCGCCTGCTCGCGGGGATCGCCTCCGGCGACGCCGACCTGACCAAGACCCTCCCGGTGGTCACCCGCGACGAGATCGGCCAGATCTGCGCCAACTTCAACGCCTTTCTGACCCAGCTGAGGACCATTGTCACCAAGGTCCAGGCTTCCACGGCGGAGACCGACGCCATCGCCGAAGCCCTCCACGCCGATTCGGTGGAAGTGGCGGCCTCCCTGGGAGAGATCAACGCCAACAACCGGGGCATCAGCGCCAACATGGACGTCCTCGACACCCGGCTGGCCGAGGCCGACGCGTCGACCACCGACCTGCTGAAGGCCCTCGACGGCCTGAGGCTGCGGGTGGGAGAAGAGCGCCGGCTCGTCGAGTCATCGACCCAGTCGATCCGCGGAATGATCGAGGGCATCGGCGGCGTCACCGAGATCTCCCGGACTAAACGGCAGGCGTCGGCCGAACTGGTGGCGGTTTCCCGGGAAAGCGGCCGCCAGCTCGAGGAAGCTTCGGCGGCGGTGGGCCGGATCAACAGCGCCGTCGACACCATCCTCGAAATGACCCAGGTGGTCTCGGCCATCGCCGCCCAGACCAACCTTCTGTCGATGAACGCCGCCATCGAAGCCGCCCACGCCGGGTCCGCCGGCGCCGGGTTCTCGGTGGTCGCCGACGAAATCCGCAAACTGGCGACCACGTCCACGGGCCAGTCTTCCGACATCAGCAAGGAGCTCAAGTCCATCGTCGGCGAGATCCAGACGGCCTGGGACCTGACCCACCAGGCCCAGTCGTCGTACGCCCGGCTCATGGACGAGGTCGGCGGCGTCGACAAGGCCCTCATCGACATCATGCAGAGGAACGAGACCCTCCAGACGCTGGGGGGGACCATCCTCGGCTCCCTCGAGGGGTTGACCCAGGCCAGCCACGCCGTCGGGGTGGATATGGAAACCATCGACCGGTCCACGGCGACGGTGGGAGCCACCATGACCGAAGTCCGGCGGGTCTCGGCCGAAGTCTCCACCGGGATGCAAGAGATCGCCCAGGGCACCCAGGACATCACCATGGCCACCCAGAAAGGCAGCACGAGCAACCGCCAACTGGTCGACCAGGTGCAGTCGGTCCGGGCCGAACTGGGTCAGTTCAAGGTTGCCGAAGAACCGGCAGCCACACGGTAAACACGGTTTTTCCGGTACGGCTGACGAAGCCGATCGAACCGCCGTGGCCTTCCACAATCCGGCGGCAGATGTCGAGCCCCAAACCCATCCCTTCTCCTTCGGGCTTGGTGGTGAAGAACGGTGTGAAGACCCGGTCCCGAAGCTCCTCGGGGATACCCGTCCCCTCGTCGGTCACCTCGACCATGGCTCCCTGGTCCCGGGGCGCCACGCTGACGGTCAGCTGCCCTGTCCAGCCCATGGCCTGACAGCCGTTGCGGATGAGGTTGATCCAGACCTGCTGCAGCTCTCCCGGCCGCCCCAGGACGGGCGGGAGGGCCTCCACCAGCCACTGCACCCCGATGTTGTGGACAACGCTCTCGGAAACCAGCCCCCAGGAGGTCTGGACAGTGGTAAGCAAATCGCAGGGCACCCGGTCTTCCATGCCGAGTTTTTTCGTGGTCTGCCGGAGTGCGGCGACGTAGTTGGCCAGCTTCCGAGAAGCTTCTCCGACGATCCACGAGGCCCGCTTTTGCAGGGTGATCCGGGCCATCTCGGTGACGGCGGCTCTCCACTGGTCCTGGGACACCAGGGCGGAAATGGCGCCGGGGTCGGTAGGAAACCCCAGGTCGACCAGATCGTCGGCGGCCTCGTCCGGCGAGGGGATTCCGGCTTCCTCGAGGAGCGACGCCATCCGGTGTTTCTGTTCCCGTTGTTCCCGGGGAAGCGGCAAATGGGGTGGAGACTGGGGCCTCCACCAGGGAAACCGGTCCAAGAGACGGGCTTCGGCGTCCTCCGACCGGCCCGACTCGAGGAAGCCGACCGACGAGAGGATGGCCCCGAGGGGAGTGTTGAGCTCATGGGCCACTTCGGCCACCAGCCGCTGGAGGCCCCGGAAACTATCCTCCTGGGCTACGGCGCGGGACCGCGAATCGGCGATCCTTTCGCGCAGCGAGCGCTCACGGTCCAGCCGGTCGAGGACCGAAGCCAGCTGTTCCTGGACTGTCAGTTCCAGGAGTCCGGCTTGGGCCGAAAGCTGGAACACGGAAAGCCCGTACCAGAGATCTCCGATGACCAGGGGAAACAGGCCGTGGATCCGTGCCGGCACCCCGTCGATCCAAGGAGAGAGCGAGAACCGGCTTCCCGATACCCGGGTTCCGGTATAGCCCCCGAGATCGGGAAAGGCCGTGAGCACCCTGAAATTCTCCGGGGCCGAGGGAAGCACCGAGCCTGGAATGGGGGCGGAGACGTGCACCTGAGGCGCTCCGTCGGCACCGCAGGCGGTCAGGACGGCCCAACTGGAGATTCCCAGCCGGGGAAGCCAGGTCTCCAGGACCCCCGGCAATTGGCCGAGGTCCAAGATGCCGTTCAAGTCCCGGAGAAAGTTGTGCAGGTCGTAGACGGCCCACTGGAAGTTTTCCCTCCGGGCCTCGTAGTCCGACACCAGGTTCGGCAGGTCACCCCGGTAGTTCAGCAAAGGAAAGGATTCTGGATCCCACCGCTCGGGTCCGCAGGAACAGGAGGCCCGGTAGACGGGCACCGAATCGACCGGGAAAACCGTGCCCGGCGGGGGATCGGCTTCCGCCAAATTCCAGGCCAGCCGGGTCTGTTCTTCGAGGGGCTGGCTCACGGTGGACAGTGACGGCCGGGAGTATTGGCCGCTCTGGATGTCGTCGAAGCCGCAAACCAGGACATCTTCCGGGATCCGGATCCCCAGAGCTTGAAGGTCCTCCATCACCCGGAGGGCCGCCATGTCGTTGCACGCCGCCACCGCGTCAAAGTCCCTGCCGACACGGTCGACGATGTCCTGGCCGATGGTCTGGAGGCCCGTATAGTCGAAATCTCCCGGTACGACCCAATTCGGATCGGGCGCGATGCCGGCGGCCATCAGTTCCTGCCGCCACAGCTGTTCCCGTTCGGCCGACTCGGCGTTGGCCCGCGGGCCCCGGACGTGGACGATCCGGCGGCGGCCGTGGTCCACGATCAGATGGCGGAGCATGGCCCGGAGACCCGGGGCATTTTCGACCCGGACCACCGGCCTCCGGCCGACGGCGATGGAAAAGCTCACGAGCGGAAGGTCCGGAAGGTCACGGTCCAGGGCTTCCAACTGTTCGGGGGTGGCCCGGTTGATCACGGTTTGGGATAGCAGCCCCCGGTCGATGAGCCCCGGCCCCACCAGACGGAACACAGCGGGGTGGGCCCGGTCCCGGGGGTCCGGCGCATTGAGGAACGAACCGGCGATCATCAGGAGGCGGCCGCCCCGTTCTTCGGCCAAACCGCAGGCGATGGCCCAGGACTTGCGGTTGTAGGTGTCGTTGGGCTCCAGCCCTCGGGCCAAGAACCCCATGGTAATCATAGGATATTCTACCGTGCCGACAGCACCTTCGCCCAGGAGGCGGCCGCGGGTTTGGCTTGGTAGTCTTCGTTGAACAGGAGGGCCGAGCCGAAACCGGGGAAGAATCCGGGAACCCAGGACCGGAGGTCGGAGACCCCCCAGACCATGGCGGTCTTGCCGAAGCGGCCGTCGAGGAGCAACTGGAGCAGCCCCCCATAGATGGCGGCCTGCCGGTCTAGGGCAGCCTTGTCGAGGACGCCGGGCATGCGCACGTCGAGCTCGGTGATTTGGACCTCGAGGCCCAGGTCGGAGAACCGCTGGAAATTCGCCCGGAGGCTTTCCCAGTCCGGCAGGGTACTGCCGTCCAGGTGGCACTGGAACCCGACGCCGTCCACGGGGACCCCCTGGTCCTTCAGTTCCTTCACCAGCCGATAGAGGAGGTCGGACTTGGTCCCCAGGGTCTCGGTGCTGTAGTCGTTGATGAACAGCCGGGCGGCGGGATCGGCTTCCCGGGCCCAACGGAACGCCTGGGCGATGTATCCCGGCCCCAGGTGCTTCGACCAAACGGTCTCCCGCATCTTGCCGTCGTCGCCGATCACCTCGTTGACCACGTCCCAATCCCGGATTCGCCCCTTGTACTCCCCGACCACGGTCGCAATGTGGTTGCGCAGGGTGTCTTCCCAGACGGTCCGGTCTTCGGGCAGCTGGGCCAGCCACCCGGGGTTCTGGCTGTGCCAGACCAGGGTATGGCCCCGGACCGCCATCTTGTTTTCCTCGGCAAAGGCCATGAGGACGTCGACGCCGGAAAAATCGAACTTGGTCGGCGAGAGCCGGATCATCTCCCACTTGAGATCGTTTTCGGGGACGACGGCGTTGAAGTTCGCCTTCAGGATCCGGGCGTAGTCCTCGTCTTCCAGGTACTCGGGCCGGATCGCGGCGCCGAGGGAGACGCCAGCCCGGTCGGCCAGGGGTCGGAGGGCGATCTCCGGGGTACCCAGGGCCGAAGCCGGAGGGCCCCAGGCCAAGAGCCCGGTCAAGAGGGCGGCGGTGCGGAACAACCTGGTCGAAGCGTGTTTCATGGGGACCTTCCTGCTCCAACAGCATACCCCCAATCCCCCGATCCGGTATCAGTAAAACCTCTGATAGGCCATCGGGAGCTCAGACGATGTTCGCGCGGCCGGGCCGGGCTTACGCTCATCCCATCTCAAACCAAGGAGTTTCCATGAAGATCACCAGCAAAGCGGTCTCCATCCTGCTGACCGCCGGGCTCTTGCTCGCCGGATCGAACGCCTTCGCCCAGAGTTTCAAGGGCAAGACCCTGACCATTCTGTCGATGTCGGATGAGTTCAAGACCAACAAGGTCATCGAAGATTTCGAAGCCGCCACGGGGGCGAAGGTCGACTTGCAGGTCGTTCCCAACGAACAGTACCTCAACAAGCTCAAACCCTTGCTGAAGACCGGCAAGAACGTTCCCGACATCTTCGTCGGTGAAGCCGGATTCGTGAAAGAAGTGGTGAACCTCGGCATGTCGGAAGACCTGGAAAAGGCTCCCTACAACGCCAACACCAAGGATATGTACGCCTACGCCGCCTCCATGGGCCGGGACAACAAGGGCGTCCTCCGGGCCCTGACCTGGCAGACCACCCCCGGCGGACTCATGTACCGCCGTTCGGTGGCCAAGGCGATGTGGGGCACCGACGACCCCGCCGAAGTCCAAAAGAAGTTCGCCACCTGGGATACCCTCCTGGCCACGGGCAAGGAACTGGCCGCCAAGGGCTACTTCCTGTTCCCCGGCGCCGCCGACCTGGGCCACGTGTTCAGCGCCGGAAAGAAGGCTCCCTACTTCGACGCCAGCGACAAGTGGGCCCTCGATCCCATCACCAAGGTCTACTTCGACACCGCCAAGAAGGTCCGGGACGGCGGCATGGACGCCAAGCTCGGTTCCTGGTCGGCCCCCTGGATGGAAGGCATGAACTCCAAACCCGGCGAAGCCAAGATCTTCAGTTACCTGTGGCCGACCTGGGGTCTGTTCTTCGTGATGAACGGCCAGAAGAACTCGGTGGGCGACTGGGGTGTGGTTTCCGTCCCCGGCGGCTGGTTCTGGGGCGGAACCTGGATGAACATCTACAACAAGAGCGCCAACAAGGACCTGGCCTGGGCATTCATCAAGCTGATGACCCAGGATAAGGCTTACATGGAAAAGTATGCCCTCCGGACCGGGGACTTCACCAGCGACAAGACCGTGGTGGCCAAGATCAAGGGCACCTTCAAGAACGAGATCCTGGGCGGACAGAACCACTACGAGTTCTTCGCCAAGTCGGCCGACATGATCGATGCCAGCGGCATCTCGGACAGCGACACCGTGGTTGACGCCATGGTGACCAACGTCCTGGGCGACTACCTCGACGGCAAGATCGCTTCGGTGGACGCCGCCATGGCTGAAATCCTCAAGCGGGTCAAACAGCAGTATCCCAAGGCCAAGTACTGATTTTTCGGGGAGGACCGGGTCGCCCGATTCGGCCTCCCCGCTTTTTTTGAAAGGACGGACATGCGCAAGCTCAACAACTACGGGTACCTTTTTATCCTGCCGTTTTTCCTGGTGTTCCTGGTGTTCACAGCCTACCCGGTCATCAATACCCTGTTGACCAGCTTTACCGACGAGTCTCTCACCAGTTTTGAGGCTCCGGCCTTCATCGGCATGGACAACTACGTCGCCGAAATCACTTCAGAACTGTTCTGGAAGTCCTTCGCGAACACGTGGATGATCTGGCTTCCCAACATCATCACCCAGATGGCCCTGGCCCTTTTGCTGGCCGCCATCTTCACCAACTACGAACTCAACATTCGGGGAAAAGGCCTCTTCCGGGCCATCTTCTTCTTCCCCAACATCATCACCATCACGACCATCGCCATCCTGGTCTACGTTTTGTTCGACTGGCAGAGCGGCGTGGTCAACCAGGTCCTTTTCGGCTCTGACAAAACCACGTACACCAACTGGTTCGGCAAGGGCCTCGTCATCCAGATGATCATTGCCGGGGTCCAAACCTGGATCTGGTTCGGGTACACGGCCATCACCCTGATGGCCGGCATCCAGGCCATGCCCAAGGAAACCTTCGAGGCCGCCCTCATCGACGGCGCCAGCGGGTCCAAGATCTTCTTCCGCATCGTCCTGCCCTTCATCCGCCCCATCATGGTCTACGTCATGATCACCAGCCTCATCGGCGGGATGAACATGTTCGACCTGCCCTGGGTCATGTTCCCCGGCGGCCAGGGCGGTGCCGACCAAGCCGGCATCACCATGTCGGTGTACATGTACGCCCGGGCCTTTGCCTGGGACCAGAACCTGGGCTCAGGGTCTGCCGTGGCCTGGATCGTCTTCGCGATGATCGCTGTGTTCACCCTGATCTATCTGAGGGTGTCCTACGGCAAGCAGTCCAGCGACGAAGGAGTCAACTGATGAGCAACGCCTACCGTTCGAACCTGCTGATCGCCCGGATCGGCGTCTACATTCTGATCGCCGTGCTCACCGTGTTGTGCGTCATCCCTCTGTGGATCATGGTGGTCAACGCCACCCGGTCGAACAACGAAATCTTCTCCGGAGTGACCCTGATCCCCGGCGACCAGGCCCTCGAGAACTTCAAAACCCTGATCGACGGCAAAATCATTGACCCGGCCCTGGGTACCCGCAAAGACGGGCTCAACATTCCCCAGGGCTTTTTGAACTCGTCCATCATCGCCGGTCTGGCCACCTTCCTGGCCGGGTACTTCAGCGCCCTGACGGCCTACGGCTTCGCCCTGTACACCTTCCGGGGCAAAAAACTGCTCTGGGGCATCATCATGACCGTGATCATGCTCCCCCCCACCGTCGGGCTCATCGGCTTCTACAAACTGATCGCCGGCCTGAACATGATCGACACCTACTGGCCGCTGATCATTCCGGCCATCGCCAGTCCGTTCGCCGTGTTCTTTTTGCGGCAGTACATGGCCAGCGCCCTGCCCCTGAGTTTGGTGGAAGCGGCTCGGATCGACGGCGCCAAGGAACTGACCATCTTCCACCGGATCGGCCTGCCCATTGTCATGCCCGGCATCGCGACCATCTCGATTCTGGGCTTCCTGGGGAACTGGAACTCGTACCTGGCTCCGCTGATCGTGCTCAGCACCAAGGAACTGTTCACCATGCCCCTGCTGATCCAGCAGCTGAACACCAGTCTCTACAACCGGGACTTCGGCGCCATGTACATGGGGATCTCGCTCTCGGTCGTCCCCATCCTGATCATGTTCTCCATCTTCTCGAAGTACCTGATCGAAGGCATCACCTCCGGGGGCGTGAAAGAGTGAGCCCTCAGGGCAGAACCAGGGTAATCACGGTCCGCCGGTCGATGTCCAACGGGGGCTCGAAGACTTGGCGGTAGAACTGCGACACCAGCTTCTTGATCAGCCCTGACCGGTACGCCTCGGTCAGGGCTTTCTCCAGGATGGGCTTCAATTCCGGGTTCTTGGGAGAGACATAGAGGATCTGATCCTTGTCGTACACCAGCAGAAGGTTCTTTTCGACCTCGAGGTTGGGATACAGGGCCGGCTCCTGGACCATTTCATTGGCCCCCCGGGGCAGGTAGTCCACACCCCGGTCCCTGGCTTCCACCATCTTGTAGAGCACCTTCCAATCTCCGTCCACACCGACGGCCGGCAGGTTGCTGGCCTCCCAGATCTCCATTTCGGCCCAACCGACGCCCATCCCCGCCACCTTGCCCAACCGGCGGAAATCCTCCAGGGTCTTCACGCCGTCATAGTCCTTCTGCGTCCCCTTGGGGATGAACAAAATCCGCTTGCCGATGAGGTTGTTGAGCATGCCGACGCGGACGGGAAGAAACTTGGCCGACCGCTCGGCGGTTTCTCCCATCATGACCGCGGACAGGTCGCCCGCCAGCAGTTCGGCTTCCATCCGGGTTCCGGTCAGGTTGCCTTGGAGTTCAAACTCAACCCGGTAGCCCTGGGCCTTCAAGGCTTGGCCCATGAGCTCCCGGTAGTAGTTGGGCGGCCCTTCCACGCCGGTGATTTTCAGGTGCAGGACAGGCTCGCCCCACACCCCGGCGGCGGCCCCCAGCAAACCAAGAAAAACCCCCCATTTTCCCATGACCGCCCCCTCCTGCTCCCCCCATTCTAAGGCACAGGCGTCTACGGTTCCATGACCGTGGAACTCCATCCGCTTCTTTGTTGTCTCCAACCCCACCCCGCCTTATAGTGGAAGAGGAAAAAGGGAGAGGTGCCGTTGAACCCCAAGCGCCAGAAGGATCCTGTCAAAACCCCCGCCCTGCGGGAACGGAGCCTGCTCAGCCAGATCTACCTGACGGCGGGCTTGGCGGTATTCCTGTTCGTTTCCCTTTGGACCGTGAGCGCCGTTTTATGGCTGTCCTCCGAGTCGGTCCAGGGCCTCGACCTCGAGGCCGACCAGCAGGCCTCGGAGCTTTCGCTGGCCCTGGCTCCCATCCTCTGGCGGCTGGACGAAAAGTCCATCCAGGCCATCCTCGACACCAAGACCCAGAACCCCGAATTCACCTCGATCACCGTGAAAGACACCAGCATCGGCCAGGTGTGGACCTCACCGGAACTGCCGCCCCCCCCGGCCCCTTGGCAGGTGGAGCGGCGGTCCCCCATCCTCTACAACGGAAAGACCATCGCCCAGTTGACCCTGGTCCTCAACCTCAAACCCCGGTCAGAGCAGACCTCAAGGACCATCGTGACCCTGGTAGCTTCCCAGGTGCTGCTGTTCGGAGCCCTTTTGGCGTCGATCGCCATCGCCTGGCAGAACGTGCGGCGCAGACTCCATCAAATGGTGGCCGTGGTCGAACACTTTTCGAAGAACGAAGAGCAGGGACGGATGGAGCCCGGAGCCAACGACGAGTTCGGCAAGCTCGCCCTGGGGTTCAACTCCATGGCCGACCGGCTCCAACTGTACCACCGGTCCATGGAAAACGAAATTCGGGACCGGACGGAGCGGCTGATGGAGTCGGAAAAGCTGGCCTTGGTGGGCAGCCTCGTCGCCGGGGTGGCCCACGAGATCAACACCCCCGTCGGGAACGGCATCACCATCACCAGCTGGCTGGTGGGCCGGACCCGGGAGGCCAGGGCCCTCTGGGCCCAGGGCCCCGGACCAAGGCCAGACCTCGAGTCCTTTTTCAACGACCTGTCCTCCAGCCTGGAAATCCTCCAGGGCGGCCTCGACCGGACGTCGTTCCTCATCCAGTCGTTCAAGAAGATCGGTGCCGACCAGGTCGTCGACGACCGCCGGAGGCTGAACCTCGGCCAAACCGTCCAGGACGTGGCGGCGAGCCTGGAACCGACGCTCAAGTCGACCCGGATCCGTCTGGTCCTCGCCGAGGAGTCTCCGGTTGTCACCGAGAACCACCCGGGCGCCCTGTTCCAGATCCTGTCCAACCTCATCCTCAACGCCCAGGCCCACGGCTATCCCCACGGGGGACCGGGGACCGTCACCGTCTCCTGGGGCTTCCGAACCGGCGAGGACCGGTTCCGCCTCTCGGTGGCCGACGACGGGGCGGGGATGGCTCCCGGGGTCCTTTCCCAGGTCTTCGAACCGTTCTTCACCACCAACCGCAAGGGGGGAGGAACGGGGCTTGGGCTGTCCATTGTTCAGAATTTGGTCCAAAACCTGGGGGGAACCATCGATGTGGAATCGGAACCGGGCAAGGGCACCTTGTTCCAGATCGAATTGCCGACCCGGGCCCCCGACCAGGTGTCCCTCGTCCAGGCCATGGACGCCACAGGCCGTTGGAGGGCCTGACACCAGGAGCTTTCACAACCGGTAACGCGCCAGGAGGTCGGCGAGGGCCCTCTGGAACGCGGGCGTCTGCAGAGCTTTGTTCGTCAGGGCCACCAGCGAGGCCGCCGAAGGCGAGGTTTTGCGGATGCCGAAATGAAAGGGCACTTCCGATTCCGGAAGAAACGATACTTTCTGCCACTCCACCTTGCCTTCCAGTCCCAGTGAACCAGACCACCAAGCCAATTGCTCCAAGCCCATGATGGTGAAGTCCCCCTCGCCTCGACGGACCAACAGGGAGAGTTTGAGCGAGTCGCTCACAGAAGTCACCCGGGCGATCGAGGGGGGAAGGTTGTCCTGTTCCCATTCCGAACCCACCGTGACATTCAGTCTCAAGCCCTCGAGGTCCTTGAGAGAACGGGCTCCCCGCAACGCCGCCGTCTTTGGGCTCCCCTTGCGGAAGATGAGATAGCCGATGTCCTCGGTAAACAGCGGTTTGTCAGAAAATAGCGAGTATTCCCGGCGGACCACCGAAGGGTAGGTCAGGAACGCATCCGCATCCCCATTTTCCACCATGGCCTGGGCACGGGCCCACGGAACGGCGAGTTTCACGATGTTCACCGCTGGCCACTGGGTCGCCAACAAGTCAAGGATGTCGGGAAAGAGTCCGGAAGCAACCTCGTCCCCATTCTGCGTGTCACCCCGGGAGTAGGGAGGACTGTCCTCGTCAAAAACAACGGTGAGTGTGGTCTGAGCCGCACCGGCTTCAAGGCAGAGAACCAGAAAAACCAGGCTCACAATCGTTCGCATGGCTCGAAGCTTAAATCTGGCGGGCTCTGCCGTCAATGAGCCTGATACCATGAGACCAGCTGGGCTCGAACCAGCGACCTACAGCTTAGAAGGCTGTTGCTCTATCCAACTGAGCTATGATCCCTTATATTCGGATCGGGATGGTGAGATTCGAACTCACGAAATCTTGGTCCCAAACCAAGCGGAATAGACCGCTATCCGACATCCCGTAGTCCTCTATGATACCCAGCCAAGAAGATGCCTGTCAAGCAAGCCCGGGGCTTGCAAGTCCATTCCAACTCGCCCTCATCGAGAAACTGATCCGGCTCCACCCGGACACGGCGCCCTTCCTCGAGTCGGAAACCCCGTTCCAGCTCCTCATCGCCGTCATCCTTTCGGCCCAGTGCACCGACGCCAAGGTGAACGAGGTGACCCGGGTGCTGTTCCGGGCCTTCCCCACCCCGGCCCGGCTGGCGGGGGCCCCCCTGGCCGACGTGGAGAAAATTGTCTATCCGACGGGGTTTTACCGGGAAAAGGCCTCCCACATCATCGAAACCGCCCAACTGCTCCTGGAACGGCACGGCGGCCAGGTGCCCCTGGCCATGACCGACCTGACTGCCCTCCCCGGGGTGGGACGCAAGACGGCCAACGTGATCCGCGGCCAGGTGGGAGGACTGCCCGCCGTCATCGTCGACACCCACTTCAAAAGGGTGACCAAGCGGCTGGGACTGACCGACCAGGACGACCCGGCGGCCATCGAACGCGACCTGGCGGCCCTGGTTCCCGGGCCCCTGCAGTTTGCCTTCAGCATGGCCGCCAACCGCCATGGCCGGGTGTTCTGCCACGCCCGGTCGCCCCGGTGCGGCGACTGCCCGGTCCAGAAGCTCTGTCCCTCGGGCTGACCTCCCGGTCGCCCCGGGAAAATTGTTACGCCGCCTAGCTCACTGGAAAGTGCGCCCTGGGCAGGAGCCCCGTTCCCTTCTAGAATGAAGGAGTGAGGATCCATCCGTTTCCCCTAACCCTGCTGGTCTTCGGACTGCTCAGCCTTGAGGCGCCTTCGGCGGCCCCCGTTTCCTGGTCCGCCTCCTTGGGGATCGGCGGAACGGTGGTCCCAGGGGTCTGGGCTCCTCTGCGGATCTCGGCCCCCCCCACGGCAGGTGCCTGGACGCTTGAGGTCCGGTCGGTCTCGGTGTCCGGCCGGGTCTCGGACCCCGTCGTCTACTCCCGGCCTGCCGGAGGGGAGTTCGAGGAACCGTTCTTCCTCGCCGAAGCCGCCCGGGTGCTGAAGCTCCGGTTCCTCGCCGGCGGGTTGGTCCAGGAAGAGGTCGACCTGCCCCTGGCAGGCCGGCTGTTCCCCGGCCATCTGGTCGTCACCGACGGGATCGGCCCCCTGGTCCAGGCCGCCCTGGCCGGAGTGCTGCTCCCCGAAGAACCCGTCCGGGTGGTTTCCGTACCACCGGCCCACTGGCCCGGCTCTCCTCTCTCGTACGGCGGCCTTTCCGCCCTGGTCGTCGCCGACACCGGTCCGGTGCTCTCGCCGGCCCAGAAGACCGCCCTCCGGGCGTGGATCGCCTCCGGGGGCCGGTTGGTGGTGGTGAGCCCCCGGCCGGGCAGCGGCTCGCTTCTGAGCCAAGTTGGTCCGGTTCCGGGCTGGGGAAAGGTCTCCAGCACCGGGCCCACGGCCGACGAGGCTGTCTGGAAGGGCCTTTTGCAGCTCCGTCCCTACGGCCAGGTCCGGCTCCTGGGAACCGATTTTGAACCCCCGGCCCGGGATCTCCCCGGGCGGGGTTCTCCGTTGGTTCCGGCGGCCGTTGCCCTCCTGGTCACCTGGGCCCTCGGCGTCACCCTGGTTTTGGTCCTCCGCCGCCGCCACGGTCTGGGTCCGGCCCTGGTCGCGGCCGCCCTCGGCACCCTGGGAGTGGTTCTCCTTTGGACCTCAGGGACCCTGGATTGGGACAGGGGCCTCGCCGTCCACGGCCGGGAAGTGGTGCTGCCCGGCGACCTCGGCCGGTTCCGGAGCCTTGAGGTCCAAGCGCCCACCCGCCGGTCCGGCCCGTTCGACTGGCCCGGTGGATCCCCCTGGTCCCTGGTCCTTTGGAAGGAAGGAAGATCGGCCCCCGAGACGCTCAAGACCGCGGCGCCCGGGACCCTTTCCCTGGGCGCCTTCCTGGAAACGTTGGACCGGAAGGCCCGGTACCGGGTCCGGTGGGACGGTACGGAACTCCGGTGGTCGGAGAACACGGGAACGGGTTGGGCGGCCCGGGAGGAAGGACCGGCGGAACTGGGTCCCGACGGCCCCTGGCTGGCTAAAATGACGGCACAGTTGCCGACCCTCTGGTCGGTGGGCCTGGACGGCACCACGTGTTGGCTCCGGCCGGAACCCGAAGGAGGGAAGCCATGATCCGGGTCCTTTGGGAAGAGTGGCGGGGAGCGAACCGGTTCTCGTCGGTCCGGGTGGTCCCGCCGGCACTGTTCGGGGCCCTGTTCGCCCTTCTGGTCACCCAGTTCCAGCCCGGGGCTCTGTACCTGGTCCTGGGAATCACCGGCCTGGTCGGGGGAGTCCTCTCGGGGACCCAGAGGTGGAACCAGGTCTCGGCCCGGGACTGGGTCGGCCTCGAGGGCACCGGAGCCTTGGAATACGGCCTGGGGAAGGTTTCCGGCTTTGTCCTGGTCTTGGCGGCCTGGACGGCTTGCTTTCTTCCTCCCCTCGTCCTGGTCTCCTTGGTTTGGGGCCTGCCCCTGGAAACTGCCTTGCAGGCTCTTGTCTGGATGACCGCGGCGGCCCTGGGGGCCCAGGCCCTGGGCCAGGCGGTCACCTGGGGCACCGGCGAGTTCCTCCGGCTCCTCGGGGGCATCCTCGCCTTTCTCTGGATCGCCCTGACCATGCAGGTTCCGGGAACCCAGCCCTTCAACCCGCTCTGGCAGGTCTGGAGCCTCTTCCACGATCCGGGCCGGCCCTTCGACACCGGAGCCTTGGCCGTCCTTTTGGGAGCCGTCTTCGGGTTGTGGACCCTGGTGATCGGCATCTTGAGCCGGACGGAGGGGCGGAGATGAGCCTCCTCGACACCCGGTACCCCGACCTCGACGACTTCCTTCAACGCTGGCAGCGGCGGCTCAACACCCGGGTCTTCGCCGGCGAAGGCCTGGCCGCCTGGTCTGCGGCGGTTCCGGCCGCGGCGGCCGCCGCCTTCGCCGTCTCACCGGACCCCGGACAAAGGATGCTCCTCGGGGCATTCCTGGCCGGCCTGGCCTCCCTGGCCTTCATGCTGTGGCGCCGCCGGCGCCGTCTCAACAGGCACGAAGCCGCGTCCTGGCTCGACGAACGCGGCCGGACCCAGGGGTTGTTCCGGGCCGCTTCCGAATGCCTCGACCTACCCGGTCCCGGCCGGGGCGGGGAGCAGGTTCTGGCCGCAGCGGACAGGCGGCGCACCGGTTTTTTGGGCGCCTCGGCCCCCCGGCTGCCCTGGAGGAAGTTGGCTCTCCGGGTTGTGGCGGCCCTCGGCCTGACCGCCGCCGCCGCGGTGGCGCTGTGCCTCGTCCCCCCGGTGCCGGGGTTTCCCGGGTCCAAGACGTCACCCGCGGACTCCGCCCAGGCTCCGGCATTGACCCCCGACTTCCCCGGCGGAGATACCCGGGAACTGAGCCCCCAGGAAGCGGCCAAGCGGATGTTTCCCGAGGACGCCCGGCTGGCCGCCCTGGCCGAACAGGCCCTGGCTTCCGGGGATCCGGGCGCCCTGGAGTCTCTTTTGGAACAGAATGCGGCCCAGGCCGGCCGGGGAACCTCGCCCCAGGGGGCCCCGGCTCCCGGTGGAAAACCAGGAGAAGACCCTGGGGAGGCCGGCCCCCAGGACGGGGCGGCCTCACCCGAGGCCGGGCAAACGGCCCCCGGGCAAAACGGGAAACCGGGCTCGCCCCCGGTCCCCGGTGCCCGAAAGCCGCCGGGGGCCGACAACGGCGGTTCCTCCGGGGGGAAACCCCCGGGGAACTCCGGCCGGTCCTCCGACGGAGGTGACCAGCCCCCGTCCAACGGCCCCTCCTCCCAGGCGCCCGGGGGCAACCGTCCCGGCCAAAACGGCTCCGGTGGCCAGGCGGAGTTTCCCTCAGGCGGGGCCCCCGGGACCGGACACTCCCAGCAACCCCTGGGCCTGGCCCCCCGGCAAGGAACCTCGGACCGACAGCTCGTCCTCAAGGACCAGGCGAACCAAGGGATTTTTGAGTACGTGCTCCCGGCTACTGGCCCCCAGCTGCCGGCCGCCCAGACCCTGGCCGATTCCCGCCGGAGCGCCGAGGCCGTCATCTCCCGGACCTCGACGCCCCTCGAATTTGAGAACACTATCCGGGAGTACTTCCTCTCCCTGACCACGCTCACCAAAGCCCAGGAGGCATCACCGTGACCATCGAAAAAGAGATTCAAACCGGCATCCGGGGCCTTGACGCCGTCCGACGCCAGCTGGCCCGGGCCATCGTCGGCCAAGAAGCCGTGGTGGAGCTCACCCTCATTGCCCTGCTCTGCGAAGGCCATGTGCTGTTCGAAGGGGTGCCCGGTCTGGGGAAGACGCTGCTGGTCCGCAGCCTGGCCCGGACCCTGGCCCTGACCACCAGCCGGATCCAGTTCACCCCCGACCTGATGCCCGCCGACGTCATCGGGTCCACGGTGATCGTCCAGGACGGGACCCAGAACTACGGCCTGAAGTTCGAACCGGGACCGGTGTTCGCCAACCTGGTCCTGGCCGATGAAATCAACCGGGCGTCCCCCAAGACCCAGTCGGCCCTCCTGGAAGCCATGCAGGAACGGGCCGTCACCGTCCGGGGCCACAGGTCGGAACTGCCCCGGCCGTTCCAGGTCCTGGCCACCCAGAATCCCCTCGAAATGGAGGGCACCTACCCCCTCCCCGAGGCCCAAATCGACCGATTCTTCTTCAAGGTCCTGGTCCGGCACCCCAGCCTGGAGCAGCTGGTGGCCATCGTCGACCGGACCGCCGGCGGCGAAGAACCCGACCTCGAGGCCTGCCTCGACGCGGCCGGACTGGGCAGTCTCCAGAAGGCCGTCCGGGCCGTCGTCGCCTCGTCGGCGGTCACCGAATTCGCGGCCCGGCTGGTTTTGGCCACCCAGCCCGAGAACGAGGGTGCCCCCGAAGCGGTCCGCCGGTGGGTACGCTATGGTTCGGGCCCCCGGGGCGCCCAGACCCTGGTCTTGGCCGCCAAGGCCCGGGCCTTGATGGACGGCCGGTTCCACGTGGGTCTCGAGGACCTGGAGGCCTTGGTCGAACCGGCCCTGGGGCACCGTCTCGCCCTCAATTTTGATGGACAGAGCGAAGGCGTCACCCCGGCGGCCGTCCTGGCGGCGGTGGTCGAAGCCGTCCGGAAGGCCAAGTCCTGGCCCGCCGTCCTCCGGGCCGAATAAGGACCGTCCATGGAGTCCCTCCTCGAACCGGCAGACCTGGAACTCATCCGCCGCCTTTCCCTTTCGGTGAAACGGCGGGCCGCAGGCCAGGCCACGGGCGAACAGCGCAGCCCGGCCCTGGGCGGCGGCATCGAGTTTGCCGACTACCGCGAATACGCCCCCGGGGACGATATCCGGCAGATGGACTGGACGGTGTTCCTGCGGTTCCGCAAGCTGCTGATCAAACTTTGCGCCGAAGAAAAAGAGCTGTCGCTGGTGCTCATGGTGGACCAAAGCCGGTCCATGGCCTACGGAACCCCCGACAAGTTCCGCCAGGCCCAACGCATCGCCGCCATCCTGGGGGGAATCGCCCTGGCCTCGGGGAACCGGGCGTCGGTGTTGGCCTGGGGGGCCGACCTGAGGGAAGTGACCTCGCCCCTCCGGGGCCAGAGGTCGGTGCCCCTCTTGGCCGAACGGATCCGGAGGATGGTCCCCGGGGACCAGGGACGGCCGCTGTCCTGCCTCCGTCAGTTTGCCGCCCGGTACGGTCGAAGGTGCCTGGCCGTCCTTCTCACCGACCTTCTTCACCCCGACTGGTCCGCTACCCTGACGGGATTGGCGGCGTCGGGGAGCGAAGCCCATGTGCTTCAGCTCCTGGCCCCCGAGGAATTGGACCCGCCCCAACGCGGCGAGGTCACCCTGGTTGACCAGGAGACCGGGACCGAAGCGGCCCTCCACCTCGACGGCCCGCTCCTGGACCGTTACCGGGCCGAAACCACGGGCTGGCTGGCCCAGGTCGGCGCCCAATGCCGGTCCGGAGGTCTGGGCTACGCCTTGGTCCGGTCCGACGCCCCGCTGCCCCGGCTGTTCCTCGAAGACCTCAAGAAGGCGGGCCTGGTATGCTGAGCTTCACCTTTCCCTGGGCCCTGGGCTTCCTGGCCGCCGGGCTCCTGGTCGCCCTCTTCTACTTTCTGCGGATGCGGTTCCGGCGCCAGCCCGTGTCCTCGACGTTCCTCTGGCAGAACCTGGTCGAGGTCAACGAAGGGGGAGCCCGGCTTCTTTGGCGGTCCGTGGTCCTCCTGGCCCTCCAACTGCTGGCGGTCACGGCGGTGGTCCTGGCGCTGGCGGGACTCCAAGCGGTGCTTTCGTCACCGGTCAAACCCGGTACGCTTTATGTGGTCGACACCTCTGCCAGCATGGCCGCCCGGGAACCCGGAACGGACAAGACCCGGTTCGACCAGGCCCGGAAGGCCGTCCTGGCGGACCGCCAGCAGTCAGGCAGCCAAGGCCCCGTGGCCGTGTTCGCCGCCGGACATCCGGTCTTTGTTGCGGGGGACGGGTCGGGTCTCGAGGCCTTCCTGGGTTCCCTCCGGCCCGGGGACGGCGGTTTTGCCGAAGGACCGGCCTCCGAAATCCTAGGGACCTGGCTGCAAACCAGCCCGGGTTCCTGGACCGGGGTGCTGGTCAGCGACGGGGGCCTCGACCAGGGCGGAAGCCGGCTGACCCGGCTGTTCGAAGGCCGCTGGCGCTCCCTCCCACTGGCCGGAGATGCCCCCAACCTGGGCCTCACCGACGTCCGGTTGGAAGCCGTTCCCCGGGCCGCGGTGCGGTTCACGCTGTTCAACGGCTTTCCCGGGCCGAAAACCGCGGTCCTCACCCTCGACCGGGCCGGGGAGCCGGTCCTCCGGAACACCGAGACCCTGGCACCGGGGACATCGGTGATCACCTGGGACCTGCCTTCCGGCCCGGCGACGGGGCTCTGGAAGGCGACGCTGGCCGGCAACACCGACGCCTGGTCCGCCGACGACACCTTCACGGTCTCCCTCGAAGCACCGAGGCCGGCCCGGGTCCTCCACCTCGGCCCCCCCGACCCGTTTCTCCGGTCCGCGTTCCCCGGGGCGGACTATGAAGACCGGCCGGGAACGTCGGTGGAAGGGGGCCCCTGGGACCTGGTGCTGGCCGGCGGCGACCTCCCCGCGGGCTGGAAGGGAAACCTGGTCACCTGGGGATCCCTCCCCCCCGACGCGCCGGTTTTTTGGGGACCGGCTGTCACAGGCAATCTGACGGGTTCCCCGGCAGCCCACCCCCTGTCCCGGTGGGTTCCCTGGTCCGACGTGGGGATCTCCTCCGGCCGGGGTCTGGGGATACAGCCCGGGGCCTCGGTCCTGGCCGAAGCCGGAGGCTGGCCCGTGGCCGCCGCCTGGGAACGGGAGGGCAACCGCTACCTTGCCCTGGGGTTCGACACCCAGGGGTCCAACCTCGGTCTCACCCCGGTTCTTCCCGTTCTCATGCGGAACTTCCGCCAAGCCAGCGTTCCCCAGGAAGCGAATCCCCTGTCGGCCAACCTCCGGGTAGGCGACACCACCCTCCGGGCCGGCGGCGGCCAGTGGCACATCGTCTCGACTTCCGCCTCGTCCCCGGCTGCCCTCGAAGCCGTCCGGCGGGGGAGCCTCTGGGAGCTCACCCCCCGGGAGGCCGGGACCTACGTTTGGGCCGACGGGGCCGAGACGGGGACTTTGGCCGTCCACTACCCGGGTTCCGAGTCTGACACCGCGCCCCGGGCCGTCGTGGCGGGAACGCCGGGTCCCGGGGTTCCAGGAACGGGTCAGCGGTCAGAGGCCTTCCCCCTGGCGGGCTGGCTGGCCTTGGCGGCCCTGGGGTTCCTGGCCGCCGAGTGGCGGTTGTGGAACGGCCGCTTCGCCCTCCGGGGCAACCGCACCCTGGGCAGACTCCGGATCGGCACCGCCGCCGCCGTCGTCCTGGCCCTCTTTGGCCTGGCCCTGCCCTGGCCGACCACGGACCGCAACCTGACCCTGGTTTTCGACACCTCGGCCAGCCTCGGCCCCGAGCTGGTGGAACAGGCCCGGCAAGCGGGACTTCGGCTGGTAGACCGGCTGGCCCCGGGGGACCGGGTGGCCCTGGTGGCCTTTTCTTCGGAACCCCAGGTCTTGGCAGGGCTCCAGACCAGGGACCAGGCCCGGCGGACCCTGGAAGCCGCGACCCTCAGGGCCGGCAGCGCCCAAAGCACCGACCTCCAGGCCGCCTTGGCCGCCGGCGCCCAACTGCTGGCCGGCCAGCCCGGGACCTCGTCCCAGGTGGTGTTCACCGACGGCCGGACCAACGCCGGCGGCGACCTGGAAAGCCTGACCCCGGCGGCCCGCCGGGTTCCCCTGTCCGCGGTTCCCCTCGGCCGCGCCCTGGACGGTGTGGCGGGTCAGGGACTCGAGGTCCCCACGGGTGTCAGGCCCGGGGAGCAAGCCTTGGTTCGGTGGAGGGCCTGGTCCGACACCCCGAAGAACGTTACCCTCGACCTGGAAATCGACGGCCGGCCGGCCCAGTCGCAGAGGCTGGCCCTGGTCCCCGGGGAGAACCTCGCGGAATTCACCGTTTCGGCGGGCGCCCAGGGGACCAGGAGCCTCGATGTCATGGTGCGGGACGAGTCGGGTCAGCCGGTCGGTTCGGCCGGGGCCTCGGGCCTGCTTTCGGTGGAGGGAAGGACCTCCGTCCTGGTGGTAGGCGGCCCGGGAGCCGGTCCAGGGGTGGCCGTGGCCCTGCGAAACCAGGGACTTCCCGTGGTGACCGTCGGCCCCGCCGGACTCCCCGCCTCGACCGAGGGCTACCAGGACCTCTCCGCCGTGGTCCTCGACAACGTCCCTGCTTCGGCGTTGACCGAAGGTCAGCAGGGCCGGCTCAAGGACTGGGTGGCCGGCGGCGGCGGACTGCTCGTCATCGGAGGGGATTCGTCCCTGGGCCGCGGCGAGTACTTCAGCTCGGCCCTGGAGGATATGCTCCCCGTCCAGACCGACAACCGCCAGAGACTCCAGTTCACCCGGTCGCGGATCCTGTTTGTGGTCGACCACTCAGGGTCCATGTCCGAAGCCGTGGGCTCCACCACCAAACTGGAAGCCGCCCTGGCAGGCATCGCCCAGGCCCTGGGGGAATTGACCGTCCAGGACGAAGTGGGCCTGCTGGAGTTTGACTCGGAGTCCGATTGGGTTCTCCCCTTCACCCCCCTGGTTCAGAAGCAGAAGATCCTCGACGCCCTGAATTCCTTCAGCCAGGGCGGGGGAACCGACATGACCAAGGCCCTCGAAGAAGTGGCCCAGGCATTCGGCCACCCCGGTCCCGTCAAGCGGCACGTCATCCTCATGACCGACGGACAAACCGGAGGCGAGGATCAGTTCTTCGAAACGTTCACCGAAACCATGAGGGCCGCCCAGGTCAGCATGACCATCCTGGGCATCGGAAATGAAATCAACGAACCCCTGCTCCGGCGGCTCGCCTCGGGGAGCGACGGCGTTTATTACCGGGCGGCGGGGAGCGACATCCCGGCCATTTTGCATAAAGAGACGGTCCGGGTCACCCGGGACCTTATCCAGGAAGGCCGGTTTCCTCCCCTCGCCAACGGCAAGGACCCGGTCCTCGACCTCGGCACCGATCCGCCGCCGGTGCTCGGCTACCTGGTCACCACACCCAAGACCCTCGCCCGGGTGAGGTGGCAGGCGCAGCGGACCGACGGCACCAGGGATCCCTTGTACGCCGACTGGCGCTACGGCGCCGGCCGGGTGGCGGTGTTCGCCAGTGATTCGGGACGCCGGTGGCTCACCCCCTGGTCGGGCCGGCCCGAGTACAACCGGTTCTGGGGCCAGGCCGTCCGGAGCCTCGAAACAGGAGCCCGGGACAAAAACCTCGGTCTGGAGCTGACGGTTTCAGCCTCGGTGGCCCGGGTAGTGGTCGAGGCGCTCGACGAGGCCGGGCGGCTGCGTTCCGGGGCAAGCTTGGCGGCCGTCCACGAGGGCCGGACCACCCTGCTGACGGAAACGGCCCCAGGCCGGTACGAAACCGACCTCCCCCTCGGCGCTTCCGGCCTGCAGTTGGTCACGGTCACCGACCGGACCGGTCCCGGCCGAACCTGGGCCTGGGCCTGGAATCCGCCCGGCGCCGAACTCGCCCGGGGCGGGGCCGACTGGGCCGGCCTGGGCCGGATCACCTCGGGTACCGGGGGGCTACTGCTTCCCTTGGCCGACCCCCAGCCCCCGGCTCCCGCCTGGGCGTGGGCGCCGTTGGAACTGCGGGGGGGGCTCCTTGGGCTCGCCCTCGTCCTGTTTCTCATCGAATTGGGCTGGCGAAGCCTCTCCTTGGGCCAGTGGAAAGCAGCCCGGGAGCAGTTCGGGGTCTGGTGGGCGGACCAAAGCCGTCCTTGGTCGAAACCCCTCGATACCCAGGCCCCCCGGAACGAAGCCGACATCGAACGGCGCACCATGGAGGCCTACAAGTTCCTGGCCAGCCGGAAACGGCGCGAAAACTGAAGCGAGGAACCATGGATCGACTGGAAGGAACGCGGATCGTTTTGAGGCCTTACCGACCGGAGGATGCCGAAGCAGCCTGCCGCTGGAAGAATGACCCGGAAACCACCCGTTGGATGGGCCCCCGGTTCCGCCGGCCGGTGACCCTGGACCAGGCCCGGGAAAGTCTGAGCAAGGCTCTGACCACCTCCCCGGACGAGGCCCGGTACTTCGCCATCGCCGACAAGCTGACCGGCCGGTACCTGGGCGGCATCGACCTCACCGACCTTGACCCCGTGGACAGACACGGCGTACTGAGCATGGTCCTCGGCGACGCCGGGGACCGGGGCCGGGGCCTGGGGAGCGAGGCCTTGGGGCTGCTGCTGAACTTTGCCTTCGGTGCCATGAAGCTCCACAAGGTCTCACTCCGGGTCTATGAAAAGAACGAAGCCGGGTTGCGGTGTTACCTCAGAGCCGGCTTCCATCCCGAAGGGCGGCTCCGGGACCACAGCCTCATCGGGGGCTCTTATTGCGACCTCATTCCCATGGGGATGCTGGAGTCGGAGTACCGGTCCCGTCCCTAGAATTTTCCCTCCACCAACGCTCCCTCGAGCTTCTCGTACACCGGCAAGATCTTTCCCAGGAACGCCGGGTCGACGGTGACGGCCTTGGCGGCGATGCCGGCGCAGTACCCGCAGTCGGTGCACTGGCGCTGCAGGCAGGTGCCTTTCTGGAAACGGTCCAGGAAGTTCGCCGGGATGGCCTTCGAATCGATGACGATGGGGTTTTTTTCCTGGGTGTAGAGGAGCATGCCCTGCCCCTTCATGAACTCCAAGGCCGAGGAAGCAAGACCCAGGGGCATCTTCCAAAACCGGAATGCCCGGAGCATGTGGACGGGGGACCACTTCGGCGGACGCTTCTTGAAACCGAAGGATAGCAGCAGGTCGGCCAGGTTTCCCTCGTACCGGCGCTCGTGGTAGGCCTTGGCCCGGGCCACCAGGGCTTCGCTGGGAATGTTGCGCTCAAGCAGTTTGAACGTCGTGTAGCCGATGGCCTCGTAGCGGTGCAGATCCTCGGGCCGAATCCAACCCGCGGAAATGAATAATTCCTTATGGGTCAAGCGGTTCTTCTGGCACTGCATCAGAGGGTAATCGATGTAGAACTTCGGATTCAGCCCGCTGGCATGGGCGTGGCCGTTCTGGTGCTGCACCTGGTAGGGGCAGTTGGGCTGGCAGAAATGGTTGGCAATGAGGACCAGGTCGGCCTTCACCGCCTCCCGGATTTTGGCCAGGGTTTCGAAGTCCCGGTTGATGGAGAACGACTCGAGGTTGATGGTGTCGCAGCCCAGGTCTTCCCAGTATTTGGCCCTCTTCACGGTGTCGACCTGGGCGTAGATTCCCACTTTGACCTTGAAGTGGGGAAACCGTTTCTTCACCACCTGGACAAGGTAGGGCGCCGAGATCGTCAGGGTTTCGACCTTAAGGTCGGTGAGCCAGGTCAAGAGGCTGTCGAGCCTCCGATGGAAGGTCTTGGTCCACTCTTCGTTGCCGAAGCAGGCCGCGTTGAGCAGGTAGTTGAACTCCAGACCGGCCTTGTGGACGTCGGCAATATAAGCGGCCAGCCCCCTCTTGCTCAGGGGAGTCGACATCGACGTCGGCCGGCCGCCGCCGGTCACATCGAAGGGAAGTTTGCCGTAGAGCTCAAAGGCTCCATAGCCTTTCAAGGTCGGAAGAATGGACGAATCGTAGTTCGCCGGGACGGTGAGGCGCATGGATCGATCTTAATCCACCTTCGGCGCCTTGTCAGAACAAGTAGTTTAGCTTTATTCTCAAGTAATGCGAATTGTGAACCTGATCCTTGGGCTCTTTTTTCTGGCTCTCGGAGTGGTCGGTATTTTCCTTCCCGTGATCCCCACCACCGGCCCCCTCCTGTTGTCCCTCTGGTTTTTTGCCAGGAGTTCCCAAAAGCTTCATGATTGGCTCGTGAACCACAAGGTCCTGGGACGCTATGTCCACGACCTTTGGGTGCGCGGTGGGCTGACTCAACGGTCGAAAGTCCGGGCGATTTTGGCCATGTCGGCCGTCATGGCCCTCTCTGCGGTCCTGGTACCCCTGGGGACGACGGGCCAGACCCTCTGGATTGTGGAAGGGTCCCTGGCCTTGGGCTGGGTCATCGCCACCACGTATATCAGCACGCGCAAGGCCCTCGATCCCCTTCCCGCCCCCGCTGCTCGGATCGAAGGCGAAAGCCCTTGATTCGCCCATTTCCATCGGTTACACTCACGAAAGAGTCTGCTCTTCAGGAGACAGTATGAAGACCAAGGTCGATTTTCCCACGATCAACGCCAAGAACCCCGACGGTCAAAAGGACGATGGTACTCCGTACCGCGTCCTCATCGTCGACGATTCCATGTTTGTCACCAAGCAGATTGGGCAGATCCTCACCAGCGAAGGTTTCGAAGTGGTGGGTACCGCCGGCGACGGCGAAGCTGGGGTTGAAAAGTACAAAGAGCTGTTTCCCAACGTCGACTTCGTCACCATGGACATCACCATGCCCAAGATGGACGGCGTCACGGCCCTGGAAAAGATCGTCGAGTTCGACCCCGAAGCCCGGGTCATCATGGTCAGCGCCCTCGGCAAACAAGACCTGGTGAAGGACGCCCTGATCAAGGGAGCCAAGAACTACATCGTCAAACCCCTCGACCGCGAGAAGGTGCTCGAACGGGTATTGATGTCCCTGAAGAAGTGACCTGCCGCCCTGGTTGCGGGGCATGTTGCACTATTCCTTCCATCTCGTCGCTCAACAAACCCGCCTTTGTCCCCTGCCCCCATCTGGATGACCAGATGCGGTGCGGACTGTGGGGCCGGCCCGAACGGCCGGCGGTCTGCGGTTCCCTGAAGCCCAGTTTTGAAATGTGCGGCTCCCACCGCAACGAAGCCCTCGCCATCCTTACGGAACTGGAACGGGCCACCGCCCCCTGAGTCCGCCGAGCTTGACAGGGGCTTGAGGAACCCGTACTTTAACTAAATGGTTAGTCAAGAAAAGGACAATGCCTCCCGGCTCAGGATCCTCAAGGCTGCCGAAGCCGAGTTCGCCGAGAAGGGCTTTGACGGGGCCCGGGTCGACGCCATCGCGGCCCGGGCCGGGGTGAACAAGGCCCTCCTCTACTACTACTACAAGAGCAAGGCCGGCCTCCTCGAGGCCCTCTTCGAAGACTTCTTCCTCCAGCTCAAGTCAGAAAAAGGCCGGATTCCCCGTCCCGACGACCCCAGCCGTGAAGCCGCCTATTGGGACGCCGTGGTCCGGCAGGTGTTCGAGGTGACCCGGGGCCGCCTCAACCTGCTGCGGGTCGTGCTCCTGGAAGAGCTGAAGGGCGGCCCGGGTCACGACAGGGTGGTCCGGCGTTGGAAGGCCGAGTGGGAAGCGGCGTTTTCCACGGCCGAGGGCGCGGTTCAGCCCCGGCCGGACCAGGCCGTTTTCAACTTCTTCTTTGAAGACCTGACCATGATTCTGTTTTTGCTGATCAACGAGAAATGGAGCGCGGCCATGGACCGCCCGGCCGCCGAGTCGGAAGAAGCCTTCTTCCGTCTGATCCAGGCCCAATCCCAGGCCTATTGGAGCCGACCCTCAGGAGTGTCTCATGTCTCTGGAACTGTTTGAAACCCAGAAGCCCGCCCGGCTCCTGGCCCGGTTCGCCTGGCCGTCCATCCTCAGTCTGGTGGCCGGTTCCCTGTACAACGTCGTCGACCGGGCCTTCGTGGGTCAATTTGTGGGGACCAGCGCCTTGTCGGCGGCCACCGCCGTGTTCCCCTTGGCCATCGCGGTGTTTGCCGTGGCGGCGGCCATCGGCGGCGGGACGGCCACGGTGGTCTCCCTGGCCCTGGGAAGGAAGGACCGGCAGGAAGCCGAAGCCGCCCTGGGCCAAGCCTTGGGGCTGAGTGTGGCGGCCTCGTTGGTCACGGCCGGCCTGCTGGTCGGCCTCACCGAGCCCCTCCTGCGGTGGCTGGCCACCCCCGAGGCCATCATCGTGCCAGCCCGGGACTTCTTCTGGACCACCCTCTGGGGACTCCCCTTCCTGACCGTTTCGGTGGGTCTGGGGAACGCCATCCGGTCCCAGGGGCGGGCCAAGACGTCCATGGTCACGGGGCTGATCGGCATCACCCTCAACATCGTCTTCTGCATGCTGTTCGTCGGAGTCTGGGGTTGGGGTCTCATCGGATCGGCCTGGGCCACGGTCATCGCCCAGGTGATCTCCGCCCTGTTCACCGTGGGCTTCTACTACAGCCCCCTGACCCACCTGAGGCTGAGACCCCGGCTGATGGTGCCCCAACCGGCCCTGGTGGGCCGCATCCTCACCCTGGGGCTTCCGTCCTTCCTGTTTGAGGCCATCTTCGTCCTGGTCATGTTCGTCCTCAACGCCCGGGTCCAGGAATTTGGCGCCGAACAGGCCCTGGCGGCCGTGGGCATCATCAACACCCTGAGCGCCTTGTTCTTCATGCCGGTGTTCGGCCTCATCCAGGGCGCCACCTCGCTGTTCGGCTACTACCAAGGCGCGGGCCGGTCGGCAGAAAACCGGAAGATCTTCTTCGGCGTCCTCGGGGTCTCCACCCTCTTCCTTTCGGGATGCACGGTGGTCCTCGAGGCCTTCCCCGGGGCCCTGCTGTCGATTTTCACCTCGGACCCCGTCCTCGCGGCATTCTGCGTCACCCCCCTGCAGGTCTTCCTGGCCCTCACGCCCCTGGGGGCCCTCCCCATGCTGGCCGGGGCGTATTTTCAGTCGGTAGGCCAGCCTGGACCGGCCCTGGTGGTGGCCCTGATCCGCCCGGTGCTGCTCGTGGCGCTCGTCATCCTCCTCCCGGAATTCTGGGGGTTCGACGGCTTCCTGGCCACGGGGCCCCTGTCGGATGCCGGAGGAATCGCCGCCGCCGCGGTCTTGGTGGCCCTGGCCCCCAGTCTCCGTAAGCCCGCCCCTTCCGTTGACTCCCACCGAGATTTGCCCGCATAATCGGCCCACAAGGAAGGTTTTATGGTTTTAAAAGCGAAGATCATCAACAACATCTGCCTCAACTCCCATCCGGCCGGCTGCAGCGCCGATGTGGCCCGGCAGATCGCGTACGTCCGCTCGAAGGGCCCCGTGAAGAACGGCCCCAAGAACGTGCTGGTGATCGGTTCGTCCACCGGGTACGGCCTGGCCACCCGGATCGAGGCCGCCTTCGGAGCCGGGTCCAAGACCATCGGCGTGGCCTTCGAGAAAGCCGGCAGCGAAAAGGGTCCCGGGACCGCCGGCTTCTACAACACGATTGCGTTCGACAAGGCCGCCAAAAAAGAAGGCCTGTTCTCCCTCAGCTTCAACGGCGATGCCTTCGGCGATGAAATGAAGGCCACCGTGGTCGCCGCCATCCAGGAACACCTGGGCACCGTCGACCTGATCATCTACTCCTTGGCCAGCCCCGTCCGCACCGACCCGAAAACCGGCATCATGCACCGCTCGGTCCTCAAACCCCTGGGAACCGAATTCACCGCCAAGAGCATCGACCCGTTCAAGGGTGAAATCCGGGTCAGCACCGTGGCCCCGGCCACCGAAGAAGAAGCCGCCGCCACCGTAAAAGTCATGGGCGGTGAAGACTGGGAGCTGTGGATCGAGGCCTTGGAAACCGCCAAGGTCCTGGCCCCCGGCGCCGTCACCGTGGCGTACTCGTACATCGGCCCCCAGGTCACCTACCCCTTTTACCGGTCGGGGACCATCGGAAAAGCCAAGGAGCACCTCGAAAAGACCACGGCAGCCCTGGCCGCCCGGCTCAAGAAGTCGGTGGGAGGCAGCGCCTACGTCAGCGTCAACAAAGCCCTGGTCACCAAGGCCAGCGCCGTCATTCCCGCGGTTTCCCTGTACATCTCTTTGCTGTACAAAGTGATGAAGAAGCATGGCACCCACGAAGGCTGCATCGAGCAGATCGAGCGGCTGTTCCGGGAGAGGCTGTACGCGGGCAAGACCGTCCCCGTGGACGCCGACGGCCTGATCCGCATCGACGACTGGGAAATGGATGCGAAGATCCAGAAGGAAGTGGCCGACCTGTGGGACCAGGTGACCCCCGAGACCCTGATGACCCTCTGCGACGTGAAGGGTTTCGAGGAAGACTTCCTCCAGCTCAACGGCTTCGCCATCCCGGGGGTGGACTACGAGGCCGACGTGCCCCAGTCCGTCCTCGAGAACGGGGTCTAGTCCGCCCGTGGACAACCTGCCCCTGGAACTGACCGTCGTTTTTCTCCTGCTCCTGCTGAACGGCTTCTTCGCCATGTCGGAGATCGCCATCATTTCTGCCAGGAAGTCCCGGCTCAAGCAGAAAGCCGACGACGGTCAGGCCCGGTACGCCCGGGCCCTGGCCATCGCCACCCGGCCCGGTCCTTTGCTCTCCACCATGCAAGTGGGCATCACCCTCATCGGCATTTTGTCGGGCGCCCTGGGTCAGGCCACCCTGACCGAAAACCTCCGGGCCACGTTCCAGGAATGGCACCTGGCGGCCAGCTGGGCCGACCCCCTGGCCTTCGCCATCGTCGTCTTGGCCATCACTCTGGCGTCGGTGTTCATCGGCGAACTCATCCCCAAGCGCATCGCCCTGACCAACCCCGAAAAGATCGCCGCCCGGGTCGTCGACCCCATGCGGTTTTTCAGCGTCCTGTTCTACCCCTTCGAAAGGTTCCTCACCTGGACCAGCGACGCCATGCTCAACCTCCTGGGCTTCAAACCCAGCGAAGACCCTCCGGTGACCGAAGAAGAACTGAAGGTCATGCTCCGGGAAGGCCGGGACGCCGGAGTGTTCCACGAGGTCGAGCAGAACCTAGCGGAAAACATGCTGACCCTCGACGACAAGGGCACCCACGGGTACCTGACCCAGCGGGTCGACGTGGTGTTCTTCGAAAAGGAAGACGACGCCGACACCGTCCGCCGGACCGTCATCGACAACATTGACTGTGAAGCCTTCCCGGTGTGCGAAGGGGGGCTCGACAACGTGGTCGGCGTGGTGGACGGCCGCCGGATCCTCGCCGCCTTGGCCGAGAGCCGGTACACCGGCTTGGCCGAATTCCTCACTCCCCCGGCCGTGGTTCCCGTGAGCGTCAGTCCCCTGAAGGTCCTCGGGGTATTCAAGGAAAAAAACACCCAAATGGTCCTGGTGGTCGACGAATACGGCGGCATCCAGGGCACCATGACCCTCCGCAACATCCTGGAAAAACTCTTCGGCGACGTTGTCGTCTCCGATGCCGACGCCCCCCAGATCACCAAGCGCGAGGATGGCAGCTACCTGGTCGACGGGGTCCTCCCCTTCGTTGATTTCGCCAAGTTCTTCGACTGTGAAAAAGAATGGGAAGAGGAGAAAGGGGAATACCACACCCTGGCCGGGTTCATCCTCAAGCGCCTGGGCCGGATCCCCTCGGTGGCCAACTACTTTGTTTGGAAGACCTTCTATTTTGAAGTGATGGACATGGACGGAAACCGGGTCGACAAGGTTCTCGTCCGCCGTTACGAGAAAAAGAGCAAACCTCTCCTAGAAAAGTGATATCTTAGGGGGCATGACGCTCCAAGACGCCTACCGACCCTCTGCTTCCGACCTTTTGAAGACCCTGGGCTCCCGTGCCTCCGGCCTGACGACCGCCCAAGCCGACGAGATCCGGGGAACTTCGGGGTATAACGAACTCCAAGCGAAAAAACCGAGGTCCCTCCTTTCGAAGATCCTCGAGAGTTTCGCCGAACCCATGGTGATCATCCTCTTCGCGGCCACCCTGTTCTCGTTCTTCATCGGCGACTGGATCGAAGGCTTGGCCATCCTCGGGGTGGTGGCCATCAACACCGTGGTCGGACTCCTCCAGGACGCCAAGGCGGAAAAAGCCCTGGAGGAACTGAAGAAAATGCTTTCGCCCACGGTCCGGGTCCTGAGGGACGGCCGGCCCGAGGTCATTGCCACCCGGTTCCTGGTCCCCGGCGACGTCATCCTCTTCGAGGCCGGCGACATCGTCCCCGCCGATGCCCGGGTCCTTGAGGCGGCCAACCTTCTGGTCGACGAAGCCCACCTCACCGGCGAAAGCGAGCCGGTGCGCAAGTCGACCGCAACCCAGGCCGAAGAAAACCTGAAGCCCTACGAAATCAAAAACCTGTTGTTCACCGGGTCCCGGATCCTCGACGGTTCGGGCCAGGCCGTGGTGACCACCGTGGGCGGAGCCACGGAGATGGGCAAGATCGCCGGCTCCCTCCAGGAAGACGACAACCAAAAGACTCCCCTCCAGGTCCGGCTCGCCAAAGAGACGAAGTTCCTGGTCATCCTGGCTTTCGGCTCGGCCGCCTTGGTTCTGGCCATTTTTGCGTTCAAAAACCTGTCAGGCTGGGACGCCCACGCCGTGGAAAACGCCGTCTTGCTGGCCATCACCATCCTGGTCGCCGTCTTCCCCGAAGGTTTGCCCGCCAGCATCACCATCGCCCTGTCCCTGGCGGTGGAGCGTCTGGCAAAACAAGCCACCATCGTGAAGAAGCTCAGCTCCGTGGAGACCCTAGGCAACATCGATTTCATCTGCACCGACAAAACCGGTACCATCACCACCCACTCGATGACCGCCAAGGAGTTCTACCTCGACCAGAAGTTCCACACAGCGGCGGACCTGTACTCCATGATCGCCGAAGGCCGGGACGACCAGGTGGCCGACCTGTTCCTGATCTCGGTGAAGTGCTCGACGGCCACCCTGGAATCCGGGGACCCCACCGAAACGGCCCTCCTCAAGGCCGCACTGCTCACCGGCTACAAACCCGGCGAGTTCGACGCCCCCTTCGCCACCTTGGCCGTCCTTCCGTTCAGCAGCGACCTCATGTACAGCGCCGCCGTGGTGTCCGACCCCGGCCGGTCCCAGCGTCGGCTGCTGGTCAAGGGCGCCCCGGAAAAGGTCGCCGCCCTCTGCCCGGACCTGGGCACCGAACGGCAGGCCCAAGTTCTCCGGGACCTCGGCACCCGTCAGGAAAAGGGCTTCCGGCTCATCGGTTTTGCCCAGGCCGAGGTCTCCGAATCCTTTGAACTGGTTCCCGGCTCCCTCCCCGGCCTGGAATGGCTGGGCGCCGTGGTCATCTACGACCCGCCCAAGGACGAGGTCAAGCACGTGGTCGCCGAGGCCCGGGACGCCGGGATCGCGGTGGTCATGATCACCGGCGACGCCAAGAAGACAGGCTTCGCCATCGCCGAGGCCGTCGGCATCGCCGACCGCCCCGACCAAGCCCTCGAGGGCCGGGAAATGGAAGCCCTGTCCCCCGGGGCCTTCCGGAACACCGTGGCCGACTACCGGGTCTACAGCCGGGTCGCCCCCCTCGACAAGCTGAAGATCGTCGAGGCCCTCCGGGACCAAGGGCATGTGGTGGCCATGACCGGCGACGGCGTCAACGACGCCCCGGCCCTGAAGAAGAGCGACGTCGGCATCGCCATGGGCCGGGCCGGCACCCAGGTCAGCCAGCAGGCCGCCGACATCATCCTCACCGATGACAACTTCGGAACCATCGTGGCCGCCGTCAAAGAGGGCCGGACGGTGTTCGGCAACCTTCAGCGCCTGGTCCGCTACCTGATCACCAACAACCTGGGCAAGGTGGTCACCACCATCCTCACCCCCCTGTTCGCCCCCGGGGCCTCGCTCAATGCCCTGATGCTCTTGTGGTCGAACGTGGTCATGGAAACGGCCCCGGGGGTGGGTCTTTCCACCGATCCGGCCGGCCCCGGGGTCATGAAGCAGCGTCCGCCCCGCCGGGACGACCCCATCCTCACCACCCGGGACCGGTGGACCATGCTCTTCGACGGCACCGTCTTCGGCCTGGCCATCACCGCCGCCTACTGGTTCGTCTGGCAAAACGGCCTCCATAGCCCCGAAGCCGCCCAAACCGCCGCCTTCGTGGTCACGCTGCTCTCTCCCCAGCTCTCGGTCTTCGTCATGCGCGAAGGCCGGTTCCTGCAGAAATTCACGGCGCCCAACAAGCTCCTCAAGGGCTTCAGCCTCCTCATGGTGGCCATGGTGCCCGTTCTGGTGTTCGTCCCCTTCTGCAACGAGGTGTTTGACACCGTTCCCCTCACCGACCCCGTCACGTGGCTGGTCATCCTCGGCCTTTCTGTGGTGAGCCCCCTGGTCCGTCTGCTCCTAGGACTGAGGAAGCCGAAGGGGTAGTAGGAAGGGGGAAGTCTCCCCCTGGGCTGCGGGCACCGCATCCTTCCAGGGCAGCCCGCAACGCCCGGTTCAAAGAAATTGGCATGGGATGGAAGTCCGAAGAAGAGGGATAGAAGGACGGTCTCGCCCCTTCATCGGTCTTTCATCCGTGACATCCCATGCCAATCCTCCCCCGTTGATGCGCTATCCTTATTTCCATGAAAAGCCCCTTCCCCCTCCTCTTTCTCACCCTGTTGGTCCTCGGCTGCACCACATCCCCCGGTCTCCTCCGGCCCGCCCAGCTGGCTAAAAACCTCCCGTCGCTGGCAGACGCCCCGCTGGCCGACCGAATCACTCCGGCCCCCGCCGTCCTCCTCGACGACTTGAAGGTCAGCGACAAGAGGCTAGACTACCGGACCCACCCGTTGACCGAGGCAGACAGGGCCATCGTGGCCGAAGCCTCCGCCTTTATGTTCCTCCTGACCCATGAAGCCGCCCACGTCTTTGACTTCGTCCATGGCGTCACCCCGATTGGCATTTCTACGACCTCGTCCCCGGGCCCAAACCGGCGGCCGCCACCCTGCCGGCGGCCGTCAACGCCCTGGCAGGCAGCGGCTTTGCTTCGCTCTACGGATCGCAGACGGCCATGGAGGATTGGGCCGAGTTGGTGACCTACGGATTACTTGCCCAGGAAGCCGGGGGTGGAATTCACCTTACGGCTGTCCGGCAGCAACGACCTGGTCCGGGAATGGTCCCCCACCAGCGATGGGGCTGTCCTGCTCCGAATTGCCGATGCGTTTTCCCGGCTTGAGGCCCCTTGATCCGGTGCCCCTCTCTGCGGGGGACTTGTCATTGAAGTTAACAATCACTAACATTCCTCCCATGAAGAACCTCCTCCTTTCCCTTTCGTTCCTGGGTCTCCTGACCGCCGGCGGCTTTGCCCAAACGGTCACGGTGCCCGCCGCCAAAACCGTGAGCTCCATCCCCCTCCTCGCCCTGGAAGGCCAAACCATCGGCGGACTCACCGTCGTCACCCCTTTGTTTGACGACCACCCCCTGGCCTTGGCCGAACTCATCGGCGGCAAAACCCAGGTCTTGCTCACCGGCAGTACCCTGGCGGTGAAGAACAGCCAGGCCGGCGGCCCCCTGGTCCAAATCGCCACCCCGGTCTGGGACGTCTCGGGTCTGGTCACCCTGAACCCCGAACTCAAGACCCTGGAAGACTTTGTCGGAAAAACCCTGGTGGTTCCCCTGGCCGGGGGCCCCCTGGACCTCCAGCTCCAGGCCATCCTGAAGGCCAAGGGCCTGACGGGCAAGGTGAAGGTGGACTACGCCGAGCCCGCCCAGGCAGTGGCCATGCTCATCCAAAAGAAGGTGGACGGCGCCTGCCTCCCGGAGCCCCTGGCCAGCCGCCTGGTCGTCCTGAACAAGGCCTTCGAACTGTTCACCTTCGCCGAAGCCTGGGCCCCCTTGAACAACGGCGACGGCCGGGCTCCCCAGGTCAGTCTCCTGGCCCGCCGGGACTGGACCGCCGCCCACGGCGACTTCCTCCGGGCGTTCCTGGCCGCCTACCGGCAGAGCGTCGCCGCGGTCCAGGCCGATCCCAAGGCCTTCGCCGAGAAATTCGCCCCCGTCCTCGGTCTTCCGGCGGCCATTGTGGAACGGGGCCTTTCCCGGACCCTGTTTGCCGTCCCAGGCCCCGCCGAAACCGCCCGGCTCTACCGGTCCTACCTCGCCCTGATCGGGGAAACCAAGCCGTTGGCCGCCGATTTCTTCTTTCAGGAGTAACCGGGGGAATCGATTTTCATTGACGGCCCCCCGGTTCCCCGGGTAGCCTAAACCCCGTGAAAACCGGGGGCCGTCTTCGTTTTTTTGTCACCCTCACCTCCATCCTGGCCGCCATCGTGCTGGTCGGCGGCCTCGTCTACCAGACCACCTTTGACACCCTCCGGCAGTCCTACCGGCTGCTCCTCGACAAGAGCGTCGACCAGGGTGTTTTTGTCGTCCAGGCCTTCCTGGAAAACCAGTTCAGCCTCCTGACGCTCTACGCCTCGGCCCCGTCGGTCCAAGAGGGAAGGCTGTCCGAACTTCCCGAATGGCTGCGCAAGCCCGACACCGACGGCCTGAACCCCAAGCGTCTGACGTTCATCGACGCCAACGGCCGGGGCGTGGCCTCGACAGGACAGATCTTCAACGCGGCGGACCGGGAGTATTTCCAGCTGGCCAAGGCCGGGAAACGAAACCTCGCCGGCCCGCTGCTCAGCCGGATCGACAACCAGTGGATCGTCGTGGCGGCGGTGCCCGTTCCCGGCAACCATCCCAAGGCCGCCGTCGTCACCGCCAGCATCAACCCGGCGTCGTTCCGCCACCTCCTCGATTCTTTGCAGGGACTTTCGGGGGCCGAACTGACCCTGGCGGAAGCCGGCGGCCAGGTTTTGGCCACCACGGCGGGCCCCCGCCCCCTGGTCGGATCAGGAGTCCTCGTGTCTGCCCGGACCTTTCCTGCCGGTTCCGCCGACGCGCCGCCCTGGACCCTGACCGCCAGGGTCAAACTCACCGACCTCATCCAACCGGTTCGGAACGTTCTTCTGCTGGTCGGTGTCCTGGTCCTGCTGGGCGGCGGCCTGATCATCGTGTTCTATTTGTCGGGACTCCAACACCGCCGGCACCTGGACGAGGTCCGGGAAGACCGGACCCAGGCCCTGCGGGAAGCCTACGAGCAAATCCGCAAACTGGCCTTCCACGATACCGTCACCCGGCTTCCCAACCGGAACATGGTGATCCGCAAGCTGGGAGAAGCCCTCCAGGCGGGGAACGACCAGGTGGTGGCCGTCGTGGCCCTGGCCCGGTTCCGCAACCTGACCACGACCTTTGGCCTCCATTTCGGCGACGCCGTCCTCAGGGAGTCGTCGGCCCGGTTGTCCGGGTTTGCCCCCGTCGACGCGGGTTGTTTTCTCGGGCGCCTAGGGGGGAGCGAGTTTCTGCTGATGCTCCCGGCGGGACGGTACTCCGAAGCCACCCTTCCGGGCCTTCTCCAGTTGTTTGAAGCCCCCATGGGCCGGGCCGACCTCAAACTGCATCTGAACATCCATGTCGGCGCCTGCCGCATCCGCGAAGCCGGTGAGACCGCCGAAGACGTCATCAAGAGCGCCGAGACCGCGCTTTGGGCGGCCCGGGACCGGGGCCCCCATGAGGCTTGCGAACTCGATGCCCCGGCGGTCGAGCGGAGACTCCGCCGGGCCCAGCTTCAAAAGCTGCTCCCGGAGGCCTGGGAGCGGGGCGAGATGGAAGTCTATTTCCAGCCTCAGATCGACCTGAAGACCGGTGAGGTTTCCGGGTATGAAGCCTTGCTGAGGTGGACCAGCCCCGAACTGGGGCCGGTCAGCCCCGTCGATTTCATCCCCGTGGCCGAAGAAACCGGCGTCATCGTCCCCCTGGGCTACTGGGTCCTCGACCGGGGCATCGACTTCGCCCGGTCCCTCTGGAACGAGGAGAGGCCGGCGGTGGTATCGGTCAACGCATCAGCGGTCCAGTTCCTCCACCACAATTTCCTCGAAGAGGTTTCCCGGCGGATCGAGGCTTCAGGCCTGGCTCCCCGGTGGCTGGGGCTGGAGATCACCGAGAGCGCCTTGATGGAGGGCATCGACCAGCTGAGACCCGCCCTGGGACTCCTGATGGGCGCCGGGGTCAACATCAGCCTGGACGACTTCGGCACGGGCTATTCGTCGCTGAACTACGTGAAAGACCTGCCGCTCGACACCCTCAAGATCGATCAAACCTTTATCCAGGCCCTGGAGGACGATGAGCGGGCGTACCGGCTCGTCGAATGCATCATCGACCTGGCCCACCACCTGGGCCTCGTGGTGGTGGCCGAAGGGCTCGAGACGGCCCGCCAGCAGGAACTGCTCCAGGCCGTGGGCTGCGACCTCGTCCAGGGCTACCGGACCGGCCGCCCCCTCCCGGCGGCGGCCCACCTCGACCGGGTTCTGCGGTGAAACTCCCGGGTCCGTTTCTCGCGCCCCTGGCGGGCCTGGCCGTCGGGTCGGCCCTCTATACCCTGGGCACCCTTCTGTTCAGCGCCGACATCGTCCCCTGGCTGGGCGACGTCCTGACCCGCCTGGCCGAAGAGCTCTCCCGGCCCGGTCCCTGGGTGGATTTGGGCCTCACCCTGGCCCGGACCCTCGCGGGCTTCCTCCTGGCCTTCGCCCTCGGCCTGCCCCTGGGCCTTCAACTCGGCCGGTCCCCCTGGAGCGACAGCCTGTTCTTCCTGCCGGTGGTGCTGCTCCAGGCGTGCCCTCCCCTGTTCTGGATCATTCCCCTCATTCTGGTCCTGGGAACCGACGGCCAGGCGCCGGTGGCCGTGGTCTTCCTCGTGGTCCTGCCCCTCGTGGTCCTTTCGGTCCGGGAGGCCCGGCGTTCGGTCACCGGCACCCTCCGGGACGTGTTCAAGATCTATGCCCCCAGCCGCCGCCTGGTCGCCAGGGAACTGCTCCTGCCCGCCCTCGGTCCTGCCCTGCGCAGCAGCCTTGTCCTGGGGTTGGTCCTGGGCTTGAAGAGCGCCGTCCTGGGCGAATGGTTTGGGTCCCACACCGGCCTGGGCCGGGCCATTTTCCGGCTCTACGGGTTCTTTGACATGCCGGGTTTTTTTGCCCTGGTTTTCCTGTTCCTCGCCGTGGGGTCGGTGGTGGGCCTGGGCAGCGAAGCCCTGGCCAAGGCCCTCTTCCCCGGCCGACGCCCCTTGACCGCCGGCACGGCCCGCCAAAAACCGGGCCGGCCGGTCCTCGTCCTCCCCGCCGCCCGGCTGAGCCTCGGGGCCGTCGACTTCCAGTGGGGTCCGAAGCCGCTGCTGAGCCAGGTCTCCCTGACCGTGGAACCCGGCGAGATCGTCGTTCTCTCCGGTCCCTCGGGTTCGGGGAAGACCACGTTGGCCAGGGTGGCCCTGGGTCTGCTCAAACCCCAGAAGGGGCGGGTTGAAGCCCCCCGGCGGCCGGCGGTTTTGTTCCAGGACGACGGTCTGCTGGCCCACCGCGACGTGTTGGGGAACACCTTGCTCCCCGCCTGGCAGCTGAAGACCCCGGAAGCCGAGGATAAAGCCCAGGAGCTGCTGGGACTGGTGGGTCTGGCCGGCGAGGAAACCAAATTCCCCGAAGAGTTGTCCGGCGGTATGCGCAAGAGGGCGGCCTTCGCCCGGGCCCTGATGCAGGAACCCGATTTCTTTGTGTTCGACGAACCCTTCCAAAACCTGGACGAGGCCTCCCGGACGGCCCTGTGGGACCTGACGTTCCAGGTCCTCGCCGACCGGGGCCTCGGGGCCTTGATCATCACGCACTACCCCCGGGAGCTCGAAGGGCGTCCGGTCAGGTATTGGACCCTTCCGGCCTCCAACGCTTAAGGGCGGCGTAGAGGTCTTCGGGCTCGATGGGCTTGGGCACCAGGTCCTGCATGCCCGCTTCCAGGCAGGCCGCCCGCTCCTGGGAGTAGGTATGGGCGGTCATGGCCAGGATGGGAAGATCCAAGTGGCCCTTCAGGGCCCGGATCTTCTTGGTGGCCTCCAGGCCGTCCATGACGGGCATCTGCAGGTCCATGAGGACCAGGTCGAAGGGCTCGACGGCGGCCCGCTCGTAGGCGTCCCGGCCGTTGTCCGCCACGGTCAGGACCACCCCCATTTTGGACAGGATTTCCTTGGCCACCAACTGGTTCACTTTATTGTCTTCGGCGAGGAGCACCTTCAGTCCTTCGAGGCCCGTCCAGCCGTCCCGGGAAAGGGTCGGGACGAGGTTCCCCGGGGCGATGGGGACTTCCACCCAGAACCGGCTGCCCTGGCCCGGCGCACTTTCCAGCCCGACCTGGCCGCCCATGAGCCCGATGATCTGCCGGACGATGGCCAACCCGAGTCCGGTGCCGCCGTACACCCGGGTGGTCGACGGATCGACCTGGGTGAAGGACTCGAACAGGCGCCCTTGGTCGGCCGCGGCGATGCCGATGCCCGTGTCGGTCACTTCAAACCGCCAACGGTGGTTCCCCAGGGGCGCAGCCACGAGCCTGACCTCGCCGGCCTCGGTGAACTTGACGGCGTTCGATACCAGGTTGACCAGAACCTGCCTCAGGTGGAGCGGATCGCCCCTGAGGACGGGCGGTGGTCCCGGAGGGAGCGCCAGGACGTAGGCCAAGCCTTTTTCCTCGGCCCGGAAACGCGTCATGGCGGCCACTTCTTCCAACAGGGTGCCGAGGTCAAAGTTCACCTCGTCCAGGACCACTTTGTTCTCTTCCAGTTTCGAGAAATCCAAGATGTCGTTGATCAATCCGAGGAGGACCCGGGCCGACTGTTCCAGGGGCGAAAGGTAGCCGCGGACCCGGGGAGAGAGCTCTTCGCCGAGGGCCAGGGAGGTCAGTCCCACCACCGCGTTCATGGGGGTCCGGATTTCATGGCTGAGGTTGGCCAGGAACAGACTCTTGGCCCGGGCTGATTCCTGGGCCAGGTCGCGCTCCCTCCGGTAATGTTCGGTAAGCTTCCCGGCGCTGATGTCCTCGATCATGACCCCCCACCGGGCCCGGGGATCCTCGGCGCCCTTCAGGGGAAGGAGGGCCACCGCGAGCCAGTACGGCGTTTCTCCCTCCCCTGCCGAGGCAACCTCCTGGCGCCAGGAGGCGCCGGCACCCAGCAATCCGGCGACGTTGGGGATCAGCGGTTCCGAGGAGCCCCCGTAGGCGAGCTGGTCCAGGGTTCCGCCGGGGAACCCGCCTTCCAACCGGGTCCGGGCCTGGGCATTGCTGGAAACGATGAGTCCTTCGGCGTCGCAGACCAGGGCCATGACGGCCGCCTCCTCCAGAATGGTCGACATGACCCGTTGTTGAAGCCAGTTCTCCTTCAGGGTGACGGTCAGGGTCTCGAAGCTGGACCAAAGGACGGACAGTTCATCGGCCCGGGCCTGGGGTCCCAAGGAAGGAAGGGCCGATTGTTCGAAACGGTACCCTTGGACGGCCGCCGTCATCCGGCCCAGGGGCCGGCTCACCAAACTGCGGAGTCCCAGCAGGAGGATGACCACCAAACCCAGGGTGCTGGCCACGTAGTTGCTGAGGATGAGCCGGAACCCATCAGCCAGCCGGAGGGCGAGGACGTCGATGTCGGAGATGAAGATCAGAGACCCGACCAGGACCTTGCGGCCCGAAAGGTCGACGGTCTGGAGGGGAAATTGGTGGTAGAGAGGCTCGCCCCAGGCGTCCACGTTCTGACGGTTGACCGAACCTCCTCCGCCGGGCCAGGCGGGAACCTGCCCCCACGACGCCAGGACGGCCCCGGTTTCATCCCGGACCTGGGCCCCCGTGAGAAACCTCACGGACCGGGTGGATTCCAGGGCTTTGCGGACCAAGGGAAGGTCAAAATTCCACAAGGAGCTCTCGAGGCCGGCCCGGGTTGCCAGAAAGAGGTCTTCCAGATCGGCATCCACCTCGGCCCGGGTGCTGCCGTATTCCAGGACCAGTTGGACCCCGGTGGTCAGGGTGAACCAGGCGGCCGAGAAGCCAAAAACGAGGAGGAAGAGCCGGGAGGCGATGGAAGTTCGGCGGGCCATGGTCCTAGTATAGGTCAGACGGAGCTTCCGGGGGCCCGTACAGGTCCCAACCGGTGCCTTCCAGGGCTGCGGGCCCTTCTGCCTCCACCGACCACGGCCCCCCGGGGGGCGGAAAGAAAACGGCCGTCATCACGGTCCGGCCCCCCTCGGCAAAAACCTCGATGGAACCGTTGTCCAACAGAACCCTGAGTGGAAGCAACGGCCCCGGGGTCCGGAGCCGGGCCGTCATCGTTTCAACCCACAGCGGATCAAACCCTGAGACCCCGGCCCGGCTCCGGTCGAGGGTTAGGGTTCCGGCGGCAGGGTCCCAGACCAGTGACAGCGTGAACCCCTCCCGGGACCAGGAAAGGGTCACGGGGCCCGGACCCGTGGGTCGGAGGACCAGCTCGGCATCGGAAACCCCGGCAACAGGACCCGGCAGGGGACGGGGGTTCCTCCGGCATCCGGCCAAGGCCCCGGCGGGCCGCTGGATCAGCCAGGGTCCGTCGAGGGACAGAAGCCGGGGGACCGTCATGGCGCCCCGCCAGTCATCGGCGGGGATCTGACGACCGTAGCGCCAGTTGTTCATCCAACCGACGAACAGCCGGCGATCCGGCGTCCCGTTCCAGGTGACCCCGGCATAGTTGTCCGTTCCCCCGTCGAGCCAATGGGGCCCGGAGGAGGCCTGGAACGTGGAACCGTCCCAATCCCCGGTCCAGTACAGGGTCCCCGAGCCGCCGTTGACTGCCTTGTCCCCCACGCTGAGCACCAGCACCCACCGGACGCCGTCGGGCCCTTCCAGGGGAAACAAGTCGGGGCACTCCCAGACCCCGACGTCGAGGACGGCGTCGAACCGCCCGGTCCGGGTCCATTCCCGGAGGTTGGCCGACGAAAAAAACTCCAAATGGTCCCCCACGGCCAGGACCATGGACCACAAGTCCCCGTCCCGGAACACCTTGGGATCCCGGAAATCCTTCGCCAGGGCGGGGATCACCGGGTTGCCGGCGTACTTGGTCCATTTGCGGCCCTTGTCGGTACTGTACGCCAGGCCTTGGGCCTGCATGTCGTAGCTGAACATCGCCACCAGGCCGCCGCCCGGGACCAGGCCGCTGGTGTTGTCCCCGTCCCACACGGCACTGCCCGAAAAGATGGCCCCCAGGGAATCGGGTTCCAGGGCCACGGCCAGGTGCTCCCAGACCAATAGGTCCCGGCTGACGGCGTGGCCCCAGTGCATGGGACCCCAGACCAGCGAGTGCGGATGGTACTGGTAGAACAGGTGGTACTCGCCGTCATGGAAGACGAGGCCGTTGGGGTCGTTCATCCAGCCCGACGGCGGGGTGAAATGGAAACGGGGACGGGGAACCGGCGGCATGGAGTCCTCCTCTATCCAGGATATCACGGCATGCCGTCTTGCCAAACCGGGGTCAGAACCATACCTTACTGAGATGCTCACCTTGGACGTCAAAAAAACCCTGCCCTGGATCCTCTACCTCATCTTCTTCGCGGTGCTCAACGAGACCGTGTTCGGAGTCTCCACCCCGGCCATCCTGAAGGAGTTTACCCTGACCTCCACCGGGGTCAGCTGGATGACCACCATGTTCATCCTGTTTTTCGGGGTGGGGACCATCATCTTCGGCCGTTTGTCCGACCTGTTCAGCATCCGGCGGCTCCTGCTCATCGGCATCGTGGTCTACGCCGGCGGATCGGCCGTGGGATTCCTGCTCCAGCAGTCCTACGCCTGGGTCCTGGTGGGCCGGGCCCTCCAGGGCATCGGCGGTTCGGCCCTTCCGGCCCTGGTGATGGTCATCGTTGCCCGGTACTTCGCCCCCGACGTCCGGGGAGCCCTCTTTGGGTCCATCGGTTCGGTCATCTCGTTCGCCGCCGGCATCGGCCCGGTGATCGGAGGGTTCGTCTCGGCCCATTTCCACTGGGCCTGGCTGTTCCTCATCCCCCTCCTGACCTTGGTGGCCATCCCCTTTCTGCTGACCATCCTTCCCCAAGAGGAAACAAAACCAGGGCACCTCGACTTTTTGGGAGCCGGACTCCTGGTGTTCGGCCTGGCATCGTTCATCCTCTGGCTCACCTACCCCGACTGGTGGTGGATTGCTGGCGCCGTGGTTCTCATGGCCGGGTTTGTGGTCCGCATCCTCAACACCAAGGAACCCTTCGTCGACCCGTCCCTCTTCCGCATCCGCCGGTTCCGGGCCGGCGTCATCACCACCTTCGTCCTCTTCGGCGCCTTCATCGGTTTGAACTTCCTCCTGCCCCTGATGCTCACCCGGGTCAACGGCCTCGACGGCCAGGGCATCGGCCTGGTCCTGTTCCCCGGGGCCATCAGCGGGGTCTTTTTCGGCCCCTTCAGCGGCCGGATGGCCGACAAGCACGGCAACCTGAGGGTGCTGGTCATCGGGCTGGCCCTCCTGGGGACCAGCCTGGTCCTCAGCCCCCTGACCGTGGGACTCCCTCCCTGGGTCCTGGCGGGTCTGTTGGTCTTCCTCTTCACCGGTTTGACCTTCTTCAACACCGGCCTGATCAACGGCGTCTCCACCACCTTGCCCGAGTCTGAAACCGGCGTCGGCATGGGGGTGTTCAACCTGGCCGGCTTCCTGGCCGGGGCCGTGGGGGGGGCGGTGGTGGGCCGCCTCCTCGACGCCCAGGCCCTGTCCGACGGAGCCATCCTTCTGTCCATCGGACTTCTGGTCACCGCCGTAGGCCTCTGGTACATCTCGGTGGTCCGCAAACCGGCCGCCCCTTGATCGCCGGCGGCCCCTCCGGTACTCTGTCGGGCGAGGAGCCGCCATGATTCTCTCGGGTCTGGAAATCGAACGCCGGATGGGTTCGGACATCGTCATTGAGCCCTACGACCGGAAGCTGCTGAACCCCAACAGCTATAACCTGCGCCTGAGCGACGAGCTTCTGGTGTACAAAAACCACGAGCTCGACATGGCCCAGCCCAACGAGTACGAGCGCAGCACCATCCCCGCCGAGGGGCTGCTGCTCCAGCCGGGGAAACTTTACCTCGGCCGGACCCTGGAGTTCACCGCCACCGAAAACCTGGTCCCCATGCTCGAAGGCCGGTCGTCGGTGGGCCGGCTCGGCCTGTTCATCCACGTGACCGCCGGGTTCGGCGACGTCGGTTTCCGGGGCTTCTGGACCCTGGAAATCCTCTGCGTCCAGCCGGTCCGCATCTACCCCGGCGTTGAGATCTGCCAGATCTTCTACCACACCCTCGAAGGCAAGTACGAGAACTACAAGAGCGGCAAGTACCAGAACAACCAGGGCATCCAGCCCAGCCTCCTCTACAAGGATTTCCAGAAATGAGCGACACCCCCGAGGTTCCCAACGAACGCATGATCTATCTGCACGGCTTCGACAAGAAGGAACTGTTCGCCCTGGTCGACCTGATCAAGAAGAACTCCGCCGACCCCAAGGCCATCGCCTTCAGCACCAGCACCAAGAACAACATGAAAATGACGGTGGAGCAGCTGATTTTTGAGGTGCGCAAGGACCACAAGGTGATGATGGAGTTCAACGAGCAGCGGGAAGCCGCCCGGAAAGCCGGCCTGCCCCCGCCCCCGATGCCGAGAGGATAGGGGGGGGAGCCCTCCCGACACCCATGGCTTCTCTTGCGGCGTGGCGCCGTGGCGCGGGAAATTCTTCCCTACCGAACTCGCTCAACGGCGCCGACGGGCCGAAGGGAGTTTTTCCAGTTTCTCGGTGTACGCCTTGACGACTTTGATCATATGCAGGGGAGGTTCCGTCACCGGTCGAAGGTGGATGGAGGACAGTCCCCTCAAGACAATCCGGCAATAGAAATCCCCCGGCTGAATGTTGTTGTTGAAAACGTACCGCTCCACGAGACCGGCCCTCGCTCCAGCCGCCCAGCCCCAGGAATCATCGGACCACAAGAGAAACTTGGCAAATCCGATCTGGGGATCCTCGAAGCAGGCGTGTTCAAAATCCAGCCATCCCACGATTTCGGCATCCTTCGAAAGGAAGTTCAGCGGGTTGTAGTCACCATTGCTGAACACGAGCGGGACTGCGGTTTGGGGAATCCACTCTTCCAGAACGTTGAGGGCAGCCTTAAAAAACCCTTCCGACAGCCAAGGGCCCGCACCGTTTCGGACCGATTCCCACTCCTCGGCCAAGGACCTGCTCGGAAGGAGGGACGCGATCCGGTGCCGGAGGACCTGATCCGTCAGGCGGTGGAGCCGCTCGACTCCCGCAAGGACCAGCTGGCAGCTGGTGTCGGCCGTCGGCAAGTCATTGAGCCCGAGCCACTCCAGCGGGCTTCCCTCCATTTCCTGCAAAAGCAGTCCCCAAGCCACCGTTTCCTTGGCAGTAATTTCAAAAACGGTACTTCTGACGTGCGGTACCGGAAGCCCGAGTTCCCGAAGTGCTTCCAGGACGTCCTTCTCAAATTGAAGCGTCTCCCGTTGACCGGATGCCTTCAGGACTTCGACGACGGATTCACCGCTCCCCAGGGTGATTGTCAGTTTGGCGGGAAAGAATTGGTAAGTAGGACGAAAAGACCGGAGATCGCCGATGGATTCCACCTCAGGTCGAACGACCCGGATCGCCGGGAGGAGGTCTTCGAAAGCCAGCTTCATTTCTTCCCTTGCCTACTGTTCTTTTGTCAAAGTAGCCGTACTTCCGTCGAAGGTAATGAGGAATCGGTTCTCCGAACTCCAATACCCTTCAAGATGGGAACCAAGTGGTCCTATCCCATCACCAGGAGAATAGAGCGTATAGGTCGGCCTCCCAAAGAGTTCATCAATGGTGATCTGAATGGAAGTTGCGTTTCGGATGTCGCCCGGGCCGAGGAAGGAATTGATCTCCCTCGCTGTGGCGATGGAGGAGTAATCAGAGTAGCTGTTGTAGGGAGGAACGGGGAGGTTGATCATATTGAAATCGCCGCCCGGAAACGTCACCTTCAAGGTCAGCCCCAGGATGGCGGAACTCCCCATCGGATTGGAATTGTAGTAATGGTTCAGACACCGAATCCTACTGTACCGATTCACCGGTGCAGGGCTGCAAGAAGCCAGACCAAAGACGAGAAGGACGACAAGAAGCCAGACCGCGTTGCTTTTCATGGAAACCTACTTGATGGAGAGAAACTACCAGCTGACAACTAAGTTGCGGCCCTTCCGCTTTGCCTCGTACAGCCGCTTGTCGGCCCGTTCGAGGAGCGACTCCAGGGGCTCCCCCTCTTCGAGGACCGCCACCCCGGCGCTGAAGGTCAACGTCCACGGGACCCCGGCGAACGGGGACTTGCGCACCCGTTCGAGGATCTTCACCGTGACCCGGGCGGCGTCCCGGACACTGGCCTGGGGAAGGATCAGGACGAACTCTTCGCCGCCGTACCGGGCGGCCAAGTCCGATTCCCGGATTCCGGCCAGAAGAATGTTGGCGAATTCCTTGAGGACCAGGTCGCCGACGGCGTGGCCCAGGCTGTCGTTGATCTTCTTGAAGTAGTCGAGGTCGATGAGGACCACCGAGAGGGGGATGGCCATCCGGATCGAAAGAGCCCGTTTTCCCGCCAGGAATTCGACCAGGAAACGCCGGTTGTAGAGTCCCGTCAAGGCATCCCGGAACGAGGTCTCCCGGAGCTGTTCGTTCAGGTCTTCGAGGCGGACCGCCATCTCGTCAGACTGTCGGCGCTGGGCTTCCAGCATCAGACACCCCGTGTAGGCCAGGCCGAGGATGATGCCCTCGACCATAAAGTCAATCTGAACAAGGCGGTGGGGGATGGTCAGGGCGATGAGACCCACCAACCCCAAAAAGCCGCCCCCCAGGATCAGAGCGTACCCCGTGGGACTCGTCGAGAAAATCACCCCCATGCCGAAGACGGCGATGGTGAACACCAGGAAGTCCACACTAAAATGGAGGTCGGCCCAGGTGAGGGCCACGGAGAACGCCATGAGGCCCAAAGAAAACACCAGGGGGAGCTGGGGCCACCGGCTCCAGCGCAGGGACAGCCCCAAGACCAGACAGAAGGCCGCCATCGGAAGGTAGATCGCCGGGTACAGGTAACCCAAGGGTCCGGCCCCGGCCGCCGAAGGAGCGATCCACCACTTCAAAAACAATAGCAGGCAGGTGGCACCGACCACCAAGGCGACCAGAAGGGAGGTCGACCGGCTCCGCTCGAGTTTGCGGAGGGCCAAGGCGGCGTAGGACGAAATCCCCATGGCCCCAGTTTCGCCTTCCCGCGGAGGTTTTTCCAGCAAAAGGAGTTGAACCTCCCCTGGAACAAGGGTATTTTGGGGGGAATATGGCACCGCCCCTCTCGTCCCCCCCTTCGATCACCACATTTCCCGACCCCGGCATCTACCAGTCCATGGGGGCCGACGGGCTGCGCGACCTCCTGCGGGCCGTGTACCGCAAGTTGGGAGCCTCGTCGATCGCGGGACTCTTTCCTTCGGACCCGGCAACCCTCCAGGCGGCGGCCGACAAGAGTTCGCTGTTCTTCGTCGGCATCTGCGGCGGTCCTCCGCTCTACGAGCAGGCCCACGGGGCGCCGAAAATGCGGCAGCGCCACGCCCCCTTCGCCATCACCGACGAAGCCCGGCTGGTCTGGCTCCAGTGCTGGGACGAGGTGCTGGCAACGGCGCCGGAAACCCTCGGCTTCCCCGCGGAGCACCGGGCTGGGTTCCAGGATTACTTGACCAAATTCTCGCTGTGGATGGTCAACACCTGAGTAGCGGCAGAAACCGCCAGATCCAGTGAGAACTGCAGGTGGCTGCCATGGCCGGGTTCGCTCTCGACCGTGAGGTTGCCCCCCAGCATCTGAACGATCCGGCTGGCAATCGACAGGCCGAGGCCCAGGCCTCCGAACCGGCGGGTCGCCGAACCGTCGCCCTGGGTAAAGGGTTCAAACAGCCGGTCTTTCCACCCTTCGGGAAACCCGACTCCGGTATCCCGGACCGAGAAGATCAGTTCAGTCCGTTCCGGAGACAGTTCCCGGCCTTCGACGGACGCGATGACCCGGCCCCCCGGAGAAAACTTCACGGCGTTGCCCACAAGATGGAAGAGCACCAGACCGAGCTTTTCAGGAAGGCCGGTGACGGCTTCGGGAACCCCTAGGCTCCAACGGCACTCCACGGTCACATTGTTTCGTACGGCCTCGACGGCGAGCCGGTCCACGGCGCCCTGGACCACCGTCCGGGGGTCAAACAGAGAGGTCGGCAGCTGGTGGAGCGGGTTTTCGCTTTCCAGGAACCGGAGAACGTCGTCGACCAAACCCATCATTTTCCGCGAGGATTGTTCCAAGATGTCGAGGTACCGGGACTGGTCGGGGGTCAGGGGATCGTCCCTCAGGGCTTCGGACATCCCTAAAATCCCGTTCATGGGAGTCTTCAATTCGTGGCTGACCGCGGCCAGAAAGTTAGTCTTGGCCCGGCCGGCTTCCTCGGATCTCCGTTTGGCGTCGACGAGATTGAGGATACGCAGCTTCAGTTCTTGGTAATCGGCCCTTTTGTCGATGAAATCCCTGGCTCCGAGGGAAAGGGCCTTGGTGGCGTCTTCCCGGTTGGAGGTGAAGACGCAGACGGGGATCTGCCGGTACCGCAGCGTCGACCGCAGCCTCTCCAGGACCTCAAAACCGCCCATGACCGGCATCACCAAATCGAGGACCACGGCGTCGAAATCAGGCCGGGAGGTCAAGAGCTCCAACCCCTGTTTGCCGTTCCAGGCATGGGCCACCTGGGGGGCACCGAAGAGGAGTTCGACGATCTCGTGGGTCTCGGGACTGTCGTCGATCACCAAGAGTTGGGGCAGCGTATCCATGGCAACATGGTACGGCCAGAACCCTGCCTTGTACAGTTCCCCAGGAAGTATCTTTATGACACATGTGTGTCAATAAATATCAACTGCCCCTTGACGGCAGGGTTCCTCCGTTTTACCTTGGAACCATGAACACGGAACGACTCACCATCAAAGCCCAAGAAGCCCTCCAAGCCGCGGCGGTCCTCGCCGACCAGCGCAGCCACCAGATGGTTTCCAACGACCACCTGACCCTCGCCCTCCTCTCGCAGAAAGAAGGGATCGCCGGTCCCTTGGTGGACAAAATGGGGGTCGACCGGCCCGCCCTGGCCAAGGCCTTGGAAGACAGGCTGGCCATGGCCCCCCGGGTCTACGGCACCAACGGCAACGTCAGCTGGGAGGGGTCCCTGACCCGGGTGGTCAACAAGAGCGAGGCCGAGGCCGACAAGCTCAAGGACGAGTTCATCAGCACCGAACACCTGCTCATCTCCCTGGCCGAGAGCGAGACCCCCACCGGCGAGATTTTGCGCAAGCTCGGGGTCACCCGGGACGGTCTCATCAGCGCCCTCAAGAGCGTCCGGGGCAGCCAGAAAGTCACCGACCAGAACCCCGAGGCCCGGTACCAGGTCCTCGAGAAGTACACCCGGGACCTGACGGCCCTGGCCCGGAACGAAAAGCTCGACCCCGTCATCGGCCGGGACGAGGAGATCCGCCGGGTCATGCAGGTGTTGAGCCGCAAGACCAAGAACAACCCCGTCCTCATTGGGGAACCCGGGGTGGGCAAGACCGCCATTGCCGAGGGCCTGGCCCGGCGCATCGTGGCCGGCGACGTGCCCGAAAGCCTCAAGGACAAGAAGCTCCTCTCCCTCGACCTGGGCTCCCTGATCGCCGGGACCAAGTTCCGGGGCGAATTCGAAGAGCGGCTCAAGGCCGTGATCAAGGAGATCAGCTCGTCCGACGGCCAGATCATCCTGTTCATCGACGAGCTGCACACCCTCATGGGTGCCGGGGCCGCCGACGGGGCCATGGACGCGTCGAACCTGCTGAAACCCGCCCTGAGCCGGGGGGAACTGCGGACCATCGGCGCCACCACCCTCGACGAGTACCGCCAGCACATCGAGAAGGACCCGGCGTTTGAGCGCCGGTTCCAGCCCGTCTACACCAAGGAACCCAGCGTCGAGGACACGATCACCATCCTCCGGGGCATCCAGGAGAAGTACGAGGTCCACCACGGGGTCCGCATCCGCGACGAGGCCCTGATCGCCGCCGCCACCCTGAGCGACCGGTACATCACCAGCCGCTTTCTGCCCGACAAGGCCATCGACCTGGTCGACGAGGCGGCCAGCCGGCTGAAGATTGAGATCGAGAGCCAACCCACCGACCTCGACAAGATTCTTCGCAAGATCCTTAGTCTGAACATCGAGAAGCAATCCCTTGCCAGAGAAGAAGATGTGGAATCAAAGGAGAGGCTCGACGACCTGCTGAAGGAGCTCGCCGACCTCACCGCCCAGAAGGACGCCATGACGGCCCAGTGGCAGAACGAGAAGAAGGTCATCGACGACATCCGCAAGGCCAAGGGCCGGCTGGAGGAACTGCGGGCCAAGGAAGCGGTGTACGAACGCGAGGGCAACCTGGCCGGGGCCGCCGAGGTGAAGCACGGTCTGGTCCCCCAAGCCAAGAAGGAGATCGAGCTGGGCTCCGCCCGGTTGGCCGAGATCCAGGCCAACGGCAGTCTGTTGCGCGAAGAGGTCGGTGAAGAAGACATCGCCCGGGTGGTGAGCACCTGGACGGGCATCCCGGTGAACAAGATGCTCTCGAGCGAAAAGGGCAAGCTTCTCGAACTCGAACACATCCTCGAGCGCCGGGTGGTGGGCCAGGACGAGGCCATCACCGCCATCAGCGACGCCATCCGGCGGAACAAGGCCGGGCTCAGCGACCTGAATCGGCCCATGGGCAGCTTCCTCTTCCTCGGCCCCACCGGCGTCGGCAAGACCGAGCTGGCCAAGGCCCTGGCCGAGTTTCTGTTCAACGACGAGAAGGCCCTGAAGCGCATCGATATGAGCGAGTACATGGAAAAACACGCCGTCAGCCGGCTCATCGGGGCTCCCCCCGGGTACGTGGGCTACGACGAGGGCGGCCAGCTCACCGAGGCGGTACGCCGCCGGCCCTACTCCGTCGTCCTGTTCGACGAGATCGAGAAGGCCCACCCCGACGTGTTCAACGTGCTGCTGCAGCTCCTGGACGAAGGCCGGCTCACCGACAGCCAGGGCCGGCTGGTGGACTTCAAGCAGACCATCATCATTTTGACCAGCAACATCGGCAGCGATCTCATCCTCGGGGCCGCCGACCCCGAGACCGTCCGGGACCAGGTCTTCGACCGGCTGAAGTCGATGTTCCGGCCCGAGTTCCTCAACCGCATCGACGAGACCTTGTTGTTCAAGAAACTGGGCAAGGACCAGATCTTGGGCATCGTCGACCTGCAGCTGCGGTTCCTGGCCGAACGGCTGGCCGAGAAGCGCATGACCCTCGAGGTCACCCCGGCGGCCAAACAGTACCTGGCCGACGAGGGCTACGACCCGGCGTTCGGCGCCCGTCCCCTCAAGCGGACCATCCAGGCCCTGGTCCAGAATCCCTTGTCCAAGGCCCTCCTCCAGGGCGGGTTCAACGAAGGGGACAACATCCTGGCTGACAAGGGACCCGAGGGGCTGGAGTTCACGAAGAAGGCCTGAGCCGGCCTTCGGGACAGGTTACGGAGCCGGAGAGTCTTCCGGCACCGTCAGTTCCGGGGCCTCCAGGTTCCAGACGGGGTTTCCGTCGACCAGGGACAGCCGGTACAGGCCAAATTTCAAGGGTTTTTCCGGAAGAGCCGCCCCGGCCGACCGGGCCCAGCCCCGGGACACGGCCCAGGACCACCACCACTCGGCGGGGTCGGACGACCCGGGCCTCAGGCGGTACAGGGTCGAGGGCACCCCGGGAAGATCTCCGGGGACCTCGAGGAGGTCGGCCCGGAGGGCGAACACCGTGACGGTTTCCCGGTCGGTCAGGGGCTGGACCAACGGCGCCGAAAATGCCGGTCCCAGGGGTTGGAACTCCTTGAGGGCCTGAACCACCAAGAGAGTACCCGCCCCGACCAGGGCCAGGACCGGCAGCCCCACCGACAGGGGAAACCGGAACGCCAGGGTGCCCACCCCGGCGCCCAGGCCGGCAGGCAGAAGCCAGGTCATCCAACGCAGTCCCAACCCGCCGGGTTCCACTCCTGATGCCAGGATGGCCCCCAGGAAGGCACCGGCCGACAGGTTGAGGCCCAGGCCGGTCAAAACCGACCGGGTCCTCCGGTGCCGGGGCCCCCAGCGCAGGGCCCCCGAAAGGGCCAGCCCAAAGGCCAGTCCCCCCAGGGCCGCCCAGAGCTCAGAGCCCGTAAACCGCCCCGTACTTGCGGGTCAGATAGTCGAGGAAGTACTGGGGATCCAGGGCCTGTCCCGTGATCCGGCGGCAGAGCTCCCCGGCGGTATAGATACGGCCGTGGCGGTGGATGTTGGTCCTCAGCCACCCCAGGATGGGGGCGAAGTCTCCCTGGCGGACCAGGGTCTCCCAGTTCGGCAGCGCCTTCTTCAGGGTCTCGAAGAATTGGGCGGCATAGAGGTTGCCCAGGGTGTAGGTCGAGAAATAGCCCAGGCCGCCCATGGCCCAGTGGACGTCTTGGAGGCAGCCCTGGGCGTTGTCCGGCGGCGTGATGCCGAAAAGCTTGGTGAACAGGGCGTTCCAGGCTTCGGGGACGTCGGCGGCCTTGAGGCTGCCGTCCAGCAGGGCCATCTCGAGCCGGAAACGGAGGATGATGTGGAGGCTGTAGGTCACCTCGTCGGCCTCGACCCGGATGAACGACGGCTCGACCAAGTTGATGCCCTTGTAGAAGGCGGCGGCGTCGACGTCGCCCAGACTGGCCGGGTAGGCCTTCTGGAACTCGGGGAAGTACCGGTCGACGAAGGGCTCGGACCGGCCGATGAAGTTCTCCCAGAACCGGCTCTGGCTCTCGTGGATGCCCAGGGACGTGCCGCCGCCGAGGATGGTGGCTCCCAATTTCGGATCCACACCTTGCTCGTACAAGCCGTGGCCGGTCTCGTGGATGATGCCGTACAGGGCCATGTTGAAGAAGTTCTCGTCGTACCGGGTGGTGATCCTCACGTCCCGGGGGCCCAGGGTGGTGCAGAACGGATGGGTGGTCACGTCGAGGCGGCCGGCGTTCCAGTCGAACCCGAGGTCGGTGGCCACCTGGCGGCCCAGCTTCTCCTGGGTTGCCCGGGGGTAATTCCGGGTGAGAAAGTCGTTGCGGACCTGGGGCTGGGCGGCCAGCTTGCGGACCAGGGCCGCGACGCCGGACTCCAGGCCGTCGAACACGGCCTTGACCTCGGCGCTGGTGGTGCCGGGCTCGTATTGGTCGAGGAGGGCGTCGTAGGGGTGGTCGGTGTAGCCCAGATGGTCGGCGGTTTCCCGGGCCAGGGCCACCAGCTGTTCCAGGTAGGGGGCGAACTTGGCGAAGTTGTTCTCTTTCCGGGCCTGGGCCCAGGTGGGCTGGGCGACACCGACCAGCCGGGCCTGGCGCTCCACCAGTTCCTTGGGGAGTTTCGACGCCCGGTCGTAGTCCCGGCGGTGGAGCCGGACCAGGGCCCGGTCTTCGTCGCTGGGCAGGGTGGTTTCGAGGAGCGAAGCCGTCAGGGCCCCGAGGGCGGGAGCGGTCTGGAGTTCGTGGAGCATGCCTTCCAGGAGCCCGAGCTGTTCGGCCCGTTCTTCGACGGCGGCGGGGGGAAGCTGCGTCTCCTGGTCCCATTCAAGGGCGGCCTTGATGGCGGCCAACCGGTGGATTTTGTGGTCCAGCTCCCTCAGTTCGTGGAGCCGGCTGTCAGTTGATTGAGGTACCATAGACCATCAGAATGAGGTCGATTCAGGAAAAAGGCAAGGGCGGGGAGGACGGATCGGGATGGGGGTTTGGGGAGTGATCATTGGCATGGGATGGAAGGCCGATGAAGAGGGATAGGAGGACAATCCCCTTCCCAATGGATTTTATCGGACTTCCATTTCTCCTATCCCATGCTACGGATTTGCATACCGATTTTCGTTCCAGTGGTATGACAGGCCTACCGATACTTTCAATATGCGCTCTTCCTGGTTCGGCCTCCTTCTCTGCCTCTCTTCCCCCGTCCTGGCCGAGACCCCTCTGTACTGGGCCATCGCCAACAACGACGCCCTCGAAGTTTGGAAGCTGACCGCCGAGGCACCCCCCGATTCGCTTGCGGAAAACGGACTGACCCTTCCGGCCTGGGCCGTGGAACGGGGGGCCGGTGAGTTCCGCACAGGATTTTAACCTGTAGCGACTGATCCAGCAGCTCTCCCTCTT